>ML778739.1:1494451-1621218 GCA_009831015.1 Picea engelmannii
AAAAAAAAAAAAAAAGACTATTCGCTTTAAATCCTAAAATATTTAAACAAAATTATATAGAATTCCAACTGAAAAAAAAAGATTATTGACCTTCTGATAAATTATTTAAACCAAATTATGAAAAAAATATTAACCTTTAATCCTAAAATATTTAAACAAAATTATATAAAATTCTAAGTAAAAAAAATTGATTATTGACTTTAAATCTTGTATTATAATGAAACTTTCCACATAACATGGTTTAGAGGACCCATTTCCCAAGGCTAGTTCTGGGGCCAGGAAATTAAACTATACATCAGATCATGTAATAAGAACCCATTTCCTTACGGTGAACCCCACCTACAAGTAAGACAATATGGTACACTGAAATGGCATAAAATTTTGTTATACGAACTCTGTTTGTAATTTGGAACATGATATACATTGTTATTCTAACAAAATAGTTTTATAATACATAAACTCATTTATTAACGGGATTACATCTATCCGTGCACTATGTTCATGAACTCATGAGAGAACAAGGGGAGTTGCGTAGCAACAAGTCCCTGCCTAGAAGGTAGAGAAGCTTGTTGTTTGGCTTTGGCTTTCATGCAGCAGTTAAAGATTGCCATCTATCATTCACTGGCTGAAATAGGTCGCTTAATGCACTTGCATAGCTTGTCAATTGCCACCGACAACCTTACTCGAGTGCATCATTCTCTAACCTTCAGTGATCGAAGTAGCGTGGTGCTCATCAATTTATGTTTTAATAACTTGACTCACACACTTCTGGAGAGCTGGGGCTAGAACAAGAACATGTAGATTTTCATTGTGGCGTATAATAAATTAGAGGGAAATTTACGCGACTGGCTTTGGGGTCTCCACAGCCTGCAACTTCTGGACTTCTCAAACGATAAACTCACAGGACGAATCCCTGCAAACATTGGTTCATTGCAAGCTCTGAGAAAATATAATGATACACAATATGAGTCAGAAACTCCGTGGAACGATAAAATCATATTGAATTTCAAAGGAACCTTGCTCTATTACGATAATTTATTTTCAACACAAGATTTTCTGGATCTATCAAGAAAAAGGCTAACTGGGCATATTCTTTTTGAAATAGGATTTTTGAATTGCCTTAGAAATTTGAACCTTTCAGCCAAAAGGTTAACTGGGCAGATTCTTTCTGAAATAGGATTTTTGAATTGCCTTAGAAATTTGAACCTTTCAGCCAATAGACTCAGTGGCCATATCCGGCAAAAGCTTGGGAATTGAATGCTACTGGAATCTCTAGACTTAGTACAAAATTCCATTGAAAATTCATTCATTGACAAATCCAAAATAAACTTATAAGTAAATAAAGTAAATATTATCAAATCTAAATATAAAAATGTTTTATTACAAGTGGAAAGAGATAGCGTCTAGGAGCTCGAATCTCGTGAGCCCTGCTATGTTTTCCTCAGAAATATGACCTTTGTTGCATGCTTCACAAATGTGCATTGATAAAGCAAACATTTGAAACGTGTAACGTGTACCAGATCAATGGCATACAGACCATGTTTCTGATATCCAGTAAAGATGGGGTGAACATAAGGCTTCTTTTTCCAACAACACCAAACACAGACGCAACCTCCAATATACATTCAAAGTTATGTTATCGCTCAAATTCAAAGAGAAGAATACTTTTCATAAATATCAGACTTTCGTCGATGTTTCTATCTTAATCGTTGTCTTGTCACTGGGGTTGTATTTGGAGGCAGACTTGAAATGTAACCAATAGTAACTGAATATGTGAACACTCGGCCAACAACTTTACATTAGCGATCTATCTCTGAGACCCTTGCTTGATCGACTACACTTTGTGGAAATAAATGCATGCATGCACTTGCTTTGCACTATTGTTGTCGAGGGCAAGGTCGAAAGAGGCTAGCGCAGAACAGGAAGGCAAAGCACGCGATCGATCTGGCAGGAAGAAACAAGCAATAGCTAGGGAGTGGGTGGTGGTCGAGAGTTGTAGACGATGCTTCTATATACTATGTTCGAGTATCTAACTGCAAACCGAAGTTGGTTGACTGTAGAGGAGCTCATTGCACACATAAAAGCTAAAAAATTAAATCTGAGAAAAGGCCACAATTGTAAGTTGGGAATATCATGTTTTCATTATTTGCATGCCATATGAAAAATGTTTCTAAGTATGGTAAGTTTGAAAAACTCATCCAGGCTTTTAGTTTTGAAAGAAAATATTAATGGAAATATCACGTTTTCATTGTTTTCATGGCATAAGAAATCTGTTTTTCAGTAAGGTAAGTTTGAGAATGTCAACCAACTTGTTAGTTTTGAAAGAAAATATTAATTGAAATATCACTTTTTCATTGTTTTCATGGCGTAAGTTTTTCAGTAGGGTAAGTTTGAGAAATTCATCCAGGTTGTTAGTTTTGAAAGAAAATATTAATGATTGAAATTTAAAAAAATTAGGGCTCATTTCCTTTTCAATTACAAAACCCCTTGCGTGTGAATGAGAGGTATCATTTCCCGTGAGATCACCTCTCAAAACCATAAATGTTGAACCACCGTCAGGTCCAATACTATAATAAATACTTAATAAACCTTCTGACCAAAATCCACATTCTTAGGGTTTTCTAATTTCTCATGTGTTATTCTAAATAAAATAATTTTTTACCTTAATTAAAGTTACACACTGTTCGTTGTTACAATTCCATTCCACAATCATGCAATAATGGTTTTCTACTTAGTCACCAGAAGACCTACATAAAGATAAATATCAGTGCACTCTCAACCATGTGGTCCATGCCTAAAAGGCTAAAACAAAGGGCTTAAGCTAAAAAAAAACCTATAAATGCAAGCATGGGGCAATATTTCTCATTGTACAGAATATTGTCTGGTGCTACTACAAGAGGTCTGAAAGAAAGATCCAAAAAATTGATCCACGAATAAGGTAAAAGTGGAAGACGCAAGGGTAAGTGCGTAGAGCAATTTAGTGGATGTGAATAACTATATGGATCTGTCTATAATATAAAGGGAGTAGTGACCCTGAACAGGTACGATTACCTGAAAGTATGTGCTATCAATTTGATTAACTGAGCAGGATGTAGAATATGGATCTTTGGTACCAGTTAATAGGTATTATAATTGCAAGAAGAAGACTTGAGTTAAAGGTGCGGTTACCTAAAAGGCTCTGCTATCAATTTGATTAACTGAGCAGGATGTAGAATATGGATATCTAGTACCACTTGATAGGTATTGTAATTGCAGGAAGAAGACTTGAGTTAAAGAAACTGATCGAGGAGGAAGATAATTGGTCATGCACCATCAGAATGATTCAACACTACATTAACTTCTTGATCAAGTTACAACTATGGTGTATCGGTTGTCACCCTAACAATGTCGGGAAAACAAGTCGGTATGGAAGAACTGTTGAAAGCATCTAAGAAGGAAATCTTATAGCCAGGTTTCATGTCCATTATTTGCCATGTTTCATGTCCGTTACACCACGCAGTTGTTGCATGTTAAGCCATGGGGAGATGTAATAAACAAATATGGGATATATACTATGGGCTATGGACTTTGCATAGTTCTAAACATTAAATGTTTTGAACTAATGATTAATTCAAACCTAGCATTAACCCACCTTTCCTATATAAGCTATCAATATATGTCAATGCATGTAATGTATCCTAAGTGTGTTTGCTTTGTGTCTCCGAAAGAGGCCAAATAAAGCCTCTACTTTAGACTAAAATAAATGAACATTAAAAAATTACATAACATTCTTTAAAGTTTGGTTAAAACCATTAGTTACCATGCCAAATTAATAAAACATTGAAAACTCAATTACTATTAGTCCCTGCAAGCCGTAAGGCAGGGACTAATAAGAATTTTGGGAATGTTTTTAGATAAATTCGAAGAAAAGTTTAACAATAGTGTAATGTTCTAGATATTAGTTATAAGTAGTGAGCTTTAAATTAATCATAAGTAGCCAACTTTATGTTTAGGTCAACCCAATGTGTCACTAGAAGCATGAGTTTTATTTATATTAATTATAAGTAGTCAACTTTATGTTTAGGTCAACCCAATGTGTCACTACAAGCATGAGTGTTATTAATGAGTAGATTTTTAATCTTTCTCTAGCTCTCTTATTACTAAGAATTTATTGTCATCTTAAATGTTTGAGTAGGTTTTCTTTTACAGTAAGTTTCATTTTTAGTCTTTAGTTGAAGAAGTCTGAAAGCACAAGTTTGCAGTACGAAGTTCTGCATAGTATTGTATTTTATTTTGTAAACAATGCACACCATTCAAGTTGGTAATACATTCAGTATTTTTGTGTTGATATATTCATGAGTCGAAGCTTTGTGAAGTATTTTGTAAACAATGCACACCATCCAAGTTGGTAATACATTAACTATTTATGTATGTTGATATATTCATGAGTTGTGCACATGAATGATTTTAAGTTTTAAGTTTTGTTGTATACAAACACCTGGAAAATACTTTCTCTCTGTATCTACATAAGCTTAAATATCTGCACAAACTTAAATAGGTTCATATGTTCTTGAATCTTCACTCCAATTATATGTGGGCTTATGTGCTAAGAGTAACACAGTGTTAATTTATTACAAGAAATTACTTTATCATCATAGTGCTCAGTCTACAGTGTGTTTTTTGAACTGCACAGTAAGTTCTGAGAAACTCAGCGACCAAGTATTGAATTGCACAGTCTACAATGTGGTTTTGGAACTATCCAATAAGTTTTGAGAAACCCAGCCACAAAATATTGAATTGCATAGTCTTTGCCAGTGGGCTACCCAAAAGAAGTCTGTGCAATGTAGATCTGAGATGTTAGTCCTATAGATTTAAAGTATCATATATATGATATAGAAGAAGATGAATTCGAGGTTATCATGAACTTCTTCTTGCCTGCCATATTATTATTAAATTTAAATACATATCGTTAGGATACTGATGGAATCCAGTTATGGTCTTTGCTGGAGAATAGAATTGTTTCATTTATTCTACAGACGAAAACAATAGAACTCCTTCGGTCATTTTAATGTCGAGTAGTGTACAGTTTAATTATGCTGGGAATTGCACATTCAACCCCAAACTCGGATAATATAATAAACATGTTGTTCATGTGCAATCCTCGTCTGTGCATATGGCATGAATAAATAGGAAGGTATAAAATTAAATAAATATAACAAAAAATAATTAAGCTTTCCAAGGTTGCATACTTATAAGATTCTGAAGAGAGCAACTGATTTTGATTTTTGGAAAGGTTGTAGACACAACTGTCAGAAAATGAATCATTCCACAGCCCAAAAGACAACTTATCTCAACTGATAGAATTTTAAAGAGATACCACCGCTCATAAATTAATTATCATTGCTTTATCCACCTTATTCATTTAATGATCATCACCGCCACACTGTTTCATTTTTGGTTGATCAAATTTCAAAGGGGAAATTAATCATTTATGTTCTAGATCAGTATATATATATACATCTATGTAATCTTGATTTGGTATTGTAGAAGAAATAAATTGATAGAGATTTCCTAAGAGTGTTAACAAAATATTTTGTACTATGTTAATGTTTGAATTTGAGTTTGTAAACTCATGATAATGTTTAGATTTATTATAGAGTAATTTATTTTGCTGTAGCATGCATATTTTGTTTACTGTTAGAAAACTTCAGTTAAATCTTTATGGTGTGCAATGTTTTTCTCTAGAATCTTATTAAGTTTTTAGTACATAAGGACTGGGTGAATTTACTATTTCGGGGAATGATTCAATGAAGTTATTTTGCTACTGTAACATGAGTTTTTAGTTTGATATTATAATTCCCCTGTTTTTGTTATAACTCTGTTTTGTTGTGAAGCCATTTTACACTCTGTTGAAACACCTCATGAAAAGGTTGTTGTAGAACATACTATTGATCTTAGTATATGATGCATGAGTGATTCACTTAATTTATTTGTTGTAATAACCTTTTATTATTTGTTGAAATGTGTGTTGAAACACCTGGTGGTAGCTTAGAGGTGTTGCGCTGAAACACATGCTAAAACATGTTGTTGAAATGCCTGGATGTAGATTATAGGTGATGTTACACAGTGTTGAAAATTGTGTAGTAGATGTTCATAGTTTTATGAAGCACTCCCCTGCATCCTTCATTTTGGTACTCGAGCTAGTAATATTTTTAGTTCCTTGTTGTAACTGAAAACAATGATTTGGAATCAGATCTCAAATGGATACAAACAGTAATTTAGCTTAGCCACAGATTCATGTTTTGAATGAAAGAAATAATGATTCTTGGTTTATCAGAATGAGAACAATTCTGTTTTCTCAAGATATTTGGGAGTTTGTTATTGTTGGTTATCAAGAGTCTATTGACCAAGCAACAAAAATGGCTCTGACAAATGATGAATGGATTTTTTTGAAGGAGAGCATAAAGAAAGAAAACAAATCCCTCAGTCTTATTCAACAAGGTCTAACTGAAACCATATTTCTAAAGATGTCAAGTGCAATGTCCTCAAAGCAATCTTGGGGCATTCTTGAAACTAGATATCAAGGTGAATACTGTCAAGGTTCAAAATTTGAGAAGAGACTTTGAAAATATGAAGATGAAGGAAAACAAGTCAGTGGATAGTTTCATGACTCAAGTAATGAATGTTGTGAATCAACTAAGTTAGTATGGTGAAGACCTCTCATACAAGAGAGTAATTGAGAAATTTCTCAAATATTTTCCAAAGAATTTCGAATCTGTAGTTGTACCCATAGAAGAATTTAAATATATTACTCTAATGCATATTGATGAATTAACTGGTTCTCTGATTTCTCATGAATCCACGATGTCTAGATATGACAATCCATTAGAGAATGATTTTGAATCCCATCTACATGTTACTAGAGGTAGAGGTAGAGAAAGGTTTAGTAGCAAACAAAGAGGAAGTCGATTTGCTAGTCAAAGAGACAAAACAAATGATTCAGAATCCGAGGAGAAAACTCTGTAAAATCCTCCTGGTTTAAGGAGGAGTAGCAGCAGATCCTGGCAGCAAGGAAATAATAGGTATGAAAAATCTAAGGTACAATGTTATTATTATAAGAAATTTGGAAATTATTCTAATAAGTGTTGGAAGAAGAAAGAAGTTGTTAGAAACAAGTATGCACAGATCACAAAAGAGTCAGAGGATGACCAAAAACTTGTGTTTTTTACTTGTAATGTCACCCAAGAAAGCTCAAATATTTTTTGGTTTCTGGACAACGAATGTAGCAACCACATGACTGGAAATAAAAACTTTTTTTCCAGTTTAGATACCAGTATTGAGTCTGGGGTAAAGTTGGGTAATGATTGTAAGGTAACAATTAATGGTAAAGGTGTGATTCTTGATTATACTAAGAATAATGAAAGAAGAAAAATAGATGATGTTTATTATGTACCTGGTATGAAATGAAATCTTTTAAGTGTTGGAAAACTGATAAAGAATAAGTACATAGTGTTCTTAAAAAATAAGGTATGTACAATTTATGATAAGTGTCCAAGTAAGCAGTTGATTACCAGAGTAGAGATGACAAAGAATAAAATGTTTCCACTTATTATGAGAAATGATCTGACTAACTCTTTGAATTCTTATAAAGCCAAAGGTTTGGATGAGTCATGGTTATGGAATTTGATATATGGCCATTTATATTTTGGAGGTATAGATTTGTTGCAGAAGAAACAAATGGTGAAGGGGTTGCCCATTATTCAACAACCAACAAACTCATGTGAGAGATGCGTACTTGCAAAGCATCACATGGATAAATTTATTTCTGGAGTGTCGTACAAGGCTAAAGCGCCATTGGAACTTGTTCACACAGACTTATGTGGACCGATGTAAACATCTTCATTGACTGGTAATGTCTATTTTATGACTTTTATTGATGATTTCAGTCGAAAACCTTGGGTTTATTTGCTAAACAAGAAGTCTGAAGCTTTTGATATATTTAAGAGGTTTAAAGTTATGGTTGAAAAGGAGAGTGGAAAATATATTAAATTCTTGAGATCAAACATAGGAGGTGATTATATGCTAACTGATTTCATGGAGTTTTGTGAGTATCATGGAATGAAGAGACTGTTTACTACTCGTTATACTCCACAACAAAATGTAGTAGCTAAAAGGAAGAATCAAACCATTATGAATATGGCTCGAAGTATGTTGAAGGAGAAGCATCTTCCAAATGATTATTGGGGCAATGCAGTTGTTTTTTCAGTATATATTATGAACACAAGTCCAACTAAGAGTGTAAATAACCAAGTTCCCCAGGAATCTTGGAATGGAAAGAATAACAGTGTATCCCATTTGAGGATTTTTGGGTGTGTAGCTTATGCACATGTACCTGAAGAGATGAGGTGAAATTTGGATTACAGAAGTGATAAATGTGTCTTTGTTGGATATAATGAGGATTCCAAGGAATATAATACCATCACCAAGAAGTATGTTATCAACAAAGATGTTGAGTTCAAGGAAAAAGAGGCTTGGGATGGTAGCATTGATAAAATTGTTTCAGGGGGAGATGGAATATCTCATGAATATGATGATGGAGATGAGAAGGTTGTATAAGGTGCACATTTGACTCCACAATCACATACACATGGAACAAAAACTCATGTATGAAATTCACCAGGGTTCATCCCATCACAACTAAGAACGCCCAGAACATATGATCGTGGTGAGACATTAGGTCATGGTGGACAACAAACATGATCATAGGTAAGTGATGAATCAAATCCTACTTTAGCTTCATTAAGAAACAAAATTAGAGGTCAGAAGACTAGAAGTTTAAAATAATTGTGTTAGCAAAATGATGAAGTACATCAAGTTTCAAATATTGCATTGAATGCATATGATCCTATAAATTTTGATGATGTTGTCAAGAAAGAAGTTTGGGTAGAAGCTATGAATGAGGAAATTGCTGCCATAGAAAGGAATAATACTTGGGAAATTGTAGATTTTCCTGAAGACAAAAACTGTATTGGTGTTAAATGGATTTACAAGACTAAGTTAAATGTTGAAGGTGAAGTTGAGAAGCACAAGGCAAGGCTTGTAGCTTAGGGGTGCAATCAACAACCTGATATTGATTATAATGAAATTTTGCACTTGTAGTGAGGATTAATAAAGTAATAATGGTGTTAGCTATTGATGCTCACAATAAATGGTTCATGTCCAAGATGGATGTAAAATATGCATTTTTATATGGTTTTCTAGAAGACGATTTTTATGTGAAATAACCTCGAAGATACGATATTGATGGACAAGAAGGTAAAGTCTACAGGTTAATGAAAGCGTTGTATGGATTGAAACAAGCACTCGAGTATGGTACAACATAATTGATGAATACTTGAAATGTGAAGGATTGAACATGCGTCCAAGAGAGACAACTCTGTATAAAAAGGTAAATCAGGAAGGTAAACTCTTGATTGTACTCTTATATGTTGATGATTTGATTTAGACTAGAAATCTTTCAGTAGATGAGTTTAAGACATCCATGAAAATTGAGATTGAAATGACTGATTTAGGAATCATGAAGTATTTTCTAGGCATTGAAGTAAATCAATCTGAAGATGGTATTTTTATTTTTCAAAACAAGTATGCAAAGGCATATTGAAAAGGTTTAGGATGGTGAACTATAAACTAGTTATAACACCAATTGCAACTAAAACTCAGTAAAAATGATGAGGGGTCATGTGTTGATCTGACTCTATATAAAATATTGGTTAGAATTTTTATGTATTTGACAACAACAAGAACGGATATTATGTTTGTTGTAAGTATGATTTTTAGGTTTATGGAGACTGTGAAGAGCACCCATTGGAAAGATGGAAAAAAGATACCAAGATTTGTTGTTGGAACAACCAATTATGATGTCCTATACAAATCATATTTAGATTTTAAGTTGATTGGATACACTGATAGTGATTTTGCAGGTAGTATAGATGACAGGAAGGGCGCATCTAGATATGTGTTTCACTTTGGATTAATTTTTGTATCATGGGCTTCAAAGAAGCATACCATTTGGAATTTATTATCCGTTGAGGCAGATTATGTTGCAACAACAACAACTGCATGTCAAACTATGTGGATGGGAAGGATTATGACTGAGTTGTTGCATGAACAACAAGAACCAACTCATATTTTTTGTGACAATAAATCAGCTATTTCTCTATCACGTAATCATGTTTTCCACAAGAAAAGTAATCATATTGATACCGAATATCATTTTATTTGAGAGATGATAAACACAGATGGAATTTCTATAGAGTTTTGCAAATCTGATGATCATTTTGCAGACATATATACAAAGTCCTTAGCAAAGGAATTATTTGAAATTCACATAAAGTACATTGGGGTTTGTGAACTATAATATTGCAGAGTTTTATTTTTGGGGTGAAATTATTAAGAGGGAGAATGTCAGAAAATTAATCATTCCACCGCCCAAAGACGACTTATCTCAGCCGATCGAATTTTGAAGAGATACCACCACCCAAAAATTAATTATCACCTCCTTAGATGCCTTATTCATTTGATTATCATCACTCCCACAACGTTTCATTTTTCGTTAATCAAATTTCAAAGGGGAAATGAATCATTTATGTTCTAGAAAATCTAAATTCAAGTTAGGTATAATGAAGGGGCAAGATAACCGACTAATTGTATCAGTATATATATACATCTATATAATCTTGATTTGGTATTGTAGAAGAAATAGAAATTAATAGAGAGTTATGAAGAGTGTTAACAAAAGATTTTGTACTTTGTTTGTGTTTGAATCTGAGTTTATAAACTCATGATAATGTTGATATTTATTACAGAGTAATTTATTTTTCTGTAACATGAATAGTATGTTTATTGGTTGAAAAATTCAGTTAAATCTTTATGTTGTGCAATGTTTTGTTGTAGAATCTTATTAATTTTTTAGTACATAAGTATTGGGTGAATTTATTATTGCAGGGAATGATTCAGTGAAGTTATTTTTCTACTATAACATGAGTTTCTAGTTTGTTGTTATAATTCCCCTATTTTTGTTATAACTCTATTTTGTTGTAAATCCATTTTACGCTCTGTTGTTGTAGAAAACAATATTGTGTTGGTTTTCATTCATGTGAGATATGAGATATATTAGATATATTATTACAATAATGAGCGTTCCATATATAGGAAACATAAGGTGACCATCCATGAAAGGATGCGTCCCTTGAATAATCAATAACTACTTATTATTATCATTTACTTATTATATACTATATTTAATAATCAATAATAATTATATTGTTAATTATTATCTTTAGAGAATGTCTTCCCAATGTTGTCCAAACATCAACACTCCCTCTCAACGAGGGAGACATTCTGCAACATGCCACTCTTGTCTTTGAAGTATACAAACTTTACCCTAGACGCATGACACTTGTCTGCCAGTCTTGGGAGACATCTCTCTCCCACCTGAACTGAGGAGAAACTCCTTCTACGATTCTCCCTCTAAGCATATTAACTCTCTCTAAGATTAGGCTCACTTTGGGTCCACATGTAATAGCATATAACATCTTGAGTCTTTATCATTCCTTGTCAAATCAGCATGGCTAGAACAAAGACCACACCAGGATCTTTCACCATAGGCACACACCTATGAGTGAATGTCGGCTTGATGCTAACTGACACATGGAAAGCAATTCAAGCACCTCAAGTCCATATTTTTCCTTGTCATGATCAAGGAAGAACTACGTTTGGGCCCATTTATCACAAGTTCACCTTTGTGATAAATGTATCCTATCTCTCTTGGTCTGCAGCACAATGTAGGAGAAGTTATGCCCAATGTTGAAACATCAACACTCCCTCTTAGCTAGGGAGGTATATTTCCATAGTAGTACACAACTACTGTCCAAAGACACGCAGTCTCCGCCAGTGGTACAAAACCGCCATAGTAGTAAAATATTTGTCACACATGGCACTCCCAGGTGGACTTCTAGAGGTTACTCCCTCTAGGGACACTTAGGGTCAACTCCCCATAGTGTGATACATCAAGGGTCAACTCCCTTGACATGTCCTCATGTTCTCTGAACATGGGATGATGGGCTATATTCCCAAATGCACTTATTCCTTCTCGAATAAGTGTCCTCACAGATCAACTCAACTCAATTCACAGAGGAGTACGATCTGGAGAAAGTTTGTCACACATGGCACTCCAATAGGCTGCACCCTCTAGAAAGACTAGGGTCAACTCCCATAGTGTATTACGTCAAGGGTCAACTCCCTTGACATGTCTTCATGTGATCTCCACATGGGATGTTGGGTTATAAGCCCAACTACACTTATTCGTTCTCGAATAAGTGTTCCACTTATCTCTTATCGGATAAGTGTCATCACAGATCAAACCAACTCAATTCACATAGGAGTACGATCTAGAGAATGTCTCTTGGAAGCTGTAAACATCAACACTCCCTCTCAGTGAGGGAGGCATTCTCTGCCACGCCAAGTCTGTCACGGAAGTACTTAAACTTCATCCTAGTTTGGTAATAACATCAAGAACCTGCTCATCTGTAGGAAGGTACTGCATCAATAATTCCTTCCTTTTCACCATGTTTCGGATGAAATGGTACTTGATCTCAATGTGGTTTGATTTGTCATGAGACACTAGATTATCAAATATCTTCAAACAACTTTGGTTACCATAATGAATAATGGTAGAATCCAACACATGTTTAGATAGATCTGGAAGGAGATTATGAAGCCACACTGCTTCACTGACTGTCATACTTAATGAAATTTATTATTCTTTTGTTGTGCTCAATGCCACATAATTTCATTTCCTGCTACACCAGAAAACCATGAAAGATCCCAAAGTGAAGCAACACCTGAAGGTGCTCTTTCTGTCCACTGTGCTCCCTACCTAATCAGAGTCAATATATTCCTACCATATCATATCAATACTGGAAGTATATCTCAAACCATGTCGAACTATGCCTCATAAGTATCTCAACACATGTTTCACAACAATCTAGTGTGTTTATCTCAATTGACTTATAAACTGACTAAGTGCACTCACTGCATAGAAAATATTTGGTCTAGTGTTAACCAGATACATCAATTATCCAATCAACTATCTATACAAAGTCAGATCAATTTCATCAAAATCATAAGAAGACACACTTAGTTTCTTTAGATTCGTCATCATTGGTATAGCCACGGGCTTGAAGTTCAATATCTCAATCTTCTTCAATATCTCAACTGTGTACTTCCCCTGACTCGGGAAGATCTCATCAGTTCTCTTCCACACCGCTAGTCCCATGAAGTAGTGAATCATACCAAGGTCCTTCATATCGAACTCAGAGGCCAACACATACTTGCATTCAAAAATAAATCTCTATGTGTCTGTGAGGAATAAATCATCAACGTAGAGGACCAAAATCAGGGCCTCACCATTAATAGTTTTGTAAAAGTATAGGTTGGGATCAACAACACTTTTGCTGAAGAAAAAACTCATCAGGTGTCCATCAATCCTTGCATACCAAGCTCGAGGTTCCTGCTTGAGTCCATACAGGGCCTTCTTCAACCTACACATATGAGACTCCTTCTCATGTATGACGAAACCATCTAGCTGCTCGATGTATATCTCTTCCCCAATCTCTCCATTGGGAAAGGTTGTCTTCACATCCATCTAATGTAGTTTCCAACCCATGGATGTTGCGAGAGAAATAATCATTAGAATATAAGTGTATCGAGCACTAGGAGAAAATGTCTCCTCATAATATATTCCCTCCACCTGAGAGAATCCTCTAGCAACAAAACTTTCTTTGTTCTTCTCGATGCTTCCATCAGTTGTATGTTTGATCTTATAGATCCATTTAGAATTCACTACAAACTTCCTTTCAGGTCTCAGGACAATATACCACACATCATTCTTCATGATGGAATGATAATCCTGCATCATGGCATCTCTCCATACTAGATGCCTCCTCATAACATGAAGGCTCATAATCAATGATGTGGCTCATGGTTGCGGCATAGCATGAATATCTTTGAGGTCTCATGCTCTCTCGGAAGGTACCACGAGGAGCTATATGTATTTCTGCCTCCTACAGAGTCTGACGAGTCCATGTAGGTCTCTTCTGACCTACCACAATATTTCTAGGAACATCAACTAGAGCTACATGATCAATGGGATCAATAGGCTCAATTGTGTCCCTCTGAACTAGTGGAGGGTGAGGGGGAGAAGGCACCATCTCTTCATGTCTCTCACTATTAGTATCCACATGTGATAGATTTTCTTAAGGATACCTCTTCCTCAAAAGTAACATCTCTTCTCACGTCAATCTGTATCTTACTAGGGATGTAGATCCAATATTCCTTCGAAGACTCACTGTACAATACCCTTTCTACTTGAAGGGTCTAGTTTGGTCATTTTCTCCTTGGGTACAAGAATGTATATTGGACACCCAAATATCCTGAAGTTTTCAACCTCATGCTTTCACTCTGGCGAAGGCCTTCTCGGGGTTCATGTTACTCAAAATTTTACGAGGACTTATGTTTTGAACATACACTGCATTCATGCATGCCTCACTAGTTGTTTCCTCTTTATGGGAGAACCCTCTTGACACAAGTCTTCTTCTCAACATAAAAAAAAAAAATCATCTTTCAATTGTACCCAATTGATATTCCATTATGTCACATGATCCATCTTTGGAGGTATTTATCCACATAGAAATACCATATTTTCCGCAAGCTTGAGCACAATAGTCAGCGCATCACAAAGATGATGTATTGGTGATTCTCCATTAAATATTATGGGTGGAAGGAGATAAATGAAAAACCAACTCCTCATTGCATAACATAGTATGTGAGCTTTTTACTTGGCTAAATAGCAATACTATTACTCTGATGTACAATCCAATTATGAGTGTTGCAATGGACTCACTCATCCATCTATTCTTCTCTAAAAGATGCCCAATTACAATGCAAGCATAGTGTAGAGTAATAAAAAATGTTATTGCAACCACTGAGGAGTAATACGATGTACTGGCAAGGCCCATATTCACTAGAAATGAATGGAGAGGACCCATCTAAACAACCATGGTCGGGTCAATAGGAGAACCCATGGTTGAACTTGATCCTAGACAATTTTCTATTTTTCTTCATGAAAACACAAACCTGGATCAACCAACCCCACGTCAAATAAAATCTAGCCTTGCAGAATTTAAGCTCAGACCTACGTATTCCCAACTGTCATAGGAATTTCTCTCTATGAGAGGAATGCCAACCATTGAACCTCCAACGCTTTGAAGAACAGACATGCACGAAGGTAGTATTTCCGACCACGTCTCAACAAATTGACCTGTATCAACAACCTTCTGAAACTTGCAGGCCTTAGTTCCATTCAGTCACCCCGCCATAACTTCCTTGCAGCTAGCATTAAACAAATGGTCCCGAGGTTGAAAACAATGAGACGTTAAAACTCTAAACCGACATTCATCCTCCACATGGATTATATCTCCTATGATCGACATCGTTAGGGATGGTCAGAAATGATTGCAGTGCATCCAGTGGTTTTGATACGCTACAATGTTTTTACCTTTGGAGAACCTAAAAAGAGTAAGGCAATTGGATGCTAAGCTGGCAAAAACTCTACCCAATATTAGAACTTGGAACTGGGAAACTAAACATCCGGTCATTTTACTACGAAAATGAAGACAGATGTTAGGATTGTCGATGGTGGGCATCCAACAAATAAAACACTAGTCCTCTCCCATGCCTTTCAAACACTCTGTTGCATCCATAGAAATAAGGTTGCAATGTTGCCAGACGAGTAGGAGCCAATAGTGTTGTTGTTTCTTCCTAAAACAACCTTTTCTTCTGCTCTAGTAATATGAGTTGTTCAATCTGAGCCACGCTGAGGCCTCTCTAAGGTTGTTTCTTATGATCCATGACATTGTTTCTCCTGATATTGTTGTTCTTCATTGTCGCTCTGCTATCGACCCTGCAGGGAGGCTGCAAGAAATCATTCTCTTTGATGTTGTTGGTAGATGCTTCAGCTCGAGGACATTACGACCTACCGGAAGCCTTTTCTTCCTAGACGGGAACAGTAGTAACGTTGCCATTGCAAATTTCATATTTACCTGGTCCCTCTCATGAGGGAGTCAACCCAGACCTGCTCTGATACCATGTTGGCTTTCATTCATATAAGATATGAGAGATATTCGATATATTATTACAATAATGAGTGTTCCATATATAGGGAACATAAGGTGGCCATCCATGAAAGGATGTTTCCCTTGAATAATCAATAACTACTTATTGTTATCATTTACTTATTATATACTATATTTAATAATCAATAATAATTATATTGTTAATTATTATCTTTAGAGAATGTCTTCCTGATGTTGTCCAAACATCAACATATTGATCTTAGTATATGATGCATGAGTGATTCACTTAAGTTTTTTTCTTCATATGGATTAAGGAAAGGAATAGAATGCTTTAACAAAATGAATACAATAAGCACGGATATATGAAGAACAACATAAATATCCAGTGAACAATATCTTATGTTGAATAAATGAAATATGTTGAAACTGTAAAACTATAGAACTGAAACACTTTCTTGAATGGTGGTAGTTATCTATTAGAAGAGATGTGGCTGCTACACGCATCTTTCTGAGAACAATGATTACACTGAGGCTCCAAATGCATTTTTAACATTACTTATGAATTCCAAAACCCTAGACATCCAAAAACCTAACCCTAGGATATGAAACGCCAAAAGTTATGTGTGCCCCTATGGGTAAGTTGGTATCTCAACTTCCCACGTGCGTAACTTTTGCATATGACCTTTGTTTCAAGCACGTGATGTCCCATTGGAAAGGTATTTTAGAGAATTACACATTACTTTGTCAAACACTAATTGCATCTATAGTTTGACTATGGCGATAGAAAAATAACATTGTTTAGGGCCCCAAAATGTCCCTGGAAGTACAACAAGATTTGCCAACATGAAAACATACAAAATAAGCCAGTTGGATTCAGTGGGAGGCGACCAGTGTTGATACTGAGAGGGGGGTGAATCAGTATCAAGTAAATTTTAAAACCTTTTTCAAATTATACTTAAACCATTCAACTATATCCAATGAGAAATGAACAATAGTATAAGAGTTACACCAATCCACCATAATACACCATGCACAATATATGAGAAATAATCAATAGTTATTGTTCAAGGGAAGTAATGAATTGCAAAGGTAGCTACAAATTACAAATGTAAAGGGAGGTATAAACCTTCAAGAGGAATATACAGTCCTCCAATATAGAGAGAGGATTTAACTTTCCATCCTTTCCCCTTCCTTCCTCCCAACAATATATGAGAGATAATAAAACTCTACATTAAATCATCACCATCAACCAACCATCACATAGAACCTGATAATGCTTCCTGAGACTTCTTCAATTTTTACAATTCTTCAATTATTGGAATAATCTAATCCTATAGATAATATTACTCAATCTATTCTCTGAAACTTCTCCAAGTTTCACTCCTTGAATCCTCCCGAAAAAGAAGTTATAGAGAGAAAGGTAGACTTGTACAGAATTCCCCGCGCTCAATATTTAACATTAGATTCTGAAACTCGCACACAAGAAACTAAATTTTGTACTATTTCCAATTCAATTTTTCCCACTTCATTTGGATTTTCTATGAAGAAGGTATGATTGTTTTACCTAGAACACTTGTTTATTGAGTAGCTTCAAGACTGGTCAAAAACCCTATCTTCCATAGAGTGTATCTCCATAATTGTAGCGAATCAAGAGCTGAAACTTTTACCACGGGTACTTTGATATGTCTTATCAATACCATATCAATTTCACCATCTGAATCATTCTATAAAAAAAGTTATTCCAAAAATGGTAACATGACCTGAAAATAACATACCTTAGAACACATCACCAAAAGTCTTCATCCTCCCTTGAAATATGGCCTTCTTTACTTCTGATTTCCTATGAAATTTGAATTTTGCATCAAATGAATGTATAATGATATTCATTTATACCGTTTATGTCACTTCCTTTTAACATTAGGGCCAACCTGACACTTTCTTATTTTGTAATTGTGTTCTTTAATTATCTTCAAGGCCTACATGTACTTCCTTCTTCAATTCACTTTGTCATCTTCAAAAATTCATTTATACTCAAACATGAGGATCCACGTGATGTGTCACATACCACCGAAAGAAACATGATGTATAATATCCATCCATGGGTGTTTTATCTATATGTGCATTGCCCTTCATGTCCAAATACCTTCATCACTCTTGCGGTCCAAAACCCATGACAAGGGTTGACATCAATGGCAACAACCAATCTTCTAACAATATCCACCTTTGTCATTGATGGAAACACTCTTTCTCCCCCTATCATCGTGATAAAAATTTATCTCCCCCTTTGAAATCAATGGAAAAGGGTAGGGATTCTCCCCCTGAGTTTAATGACAAAAGGTAACTCTCTTCTTTGGGGTTGCTCCCCTTGAATATGTGGCACTCAATAATACTTCATCCTTATTTTTGGTCTTTGGGAATTTTTCTTCCTTGGAATCCTTTTTTGTGGCTTCTATCTTCTCTTTCTTCTTCATGTCTAGGATGTATATGTTGTACGTTCTTCTTGTTGCAGTTGCAACCAATCTTCCTGATTTATTTTCTCTGATTTTTCATTTTCGGGAGTCAAATGTAAGAGTGTATCCTTGATCACATATTTTTCTAACATTGAGGAGATTATGCTTCAGATATTCAACCAATAGCACTTTTCCCGCTTTTACATTTTCACTTCCAAGCTTTACAATTACTTTTCCAAGTATTTTAGTAGATGAGTCATCTCCAAATGTAACATTTCCACCCTTTTTCATCAAGTTGACAAATATGCGTTGATCTATGGTCATATGAGATGAGCACCCACTGTCTATGAACCATTCATCTTCTTCTTTTCATTCTTTAGCAACCAATGTTATTTCACAGTTTTCATTTTATGGAATTTCTTTCCTTTTCCATGTTGTAGTTGGTATACAGACATTTGGCATATGATTATCTTCCTTCATATCTCTGCAATCTCATGCTTTATGACCAAGATTATTGCACTTGTAACATACAATATTTTGATCCATTAATGGTTCAAATGGATTATAATTTATGTTGATAGGTCTACGAAAATTTTCATATCTACTATTTTCACCATTCATGTAGCTTCCATAGCTATTCCTTTCATTGATTCTACAATTGATTGCCTTGTGTCCAAAATTTCCACAAGTATAACAATGTCCAAGAAAGAAATTTTGATACCTAGGAGTAAGTGATGTTCTTTGTGGTGTGGTCCATCTGGGTTCACGATATATTCTTCTGTAGTTTCCTTCATAATGATTTCTTTCATACCTGATGGGGGAGGATCTTCTTGATGTCTCATTCCTTCTGAATTATAGTCTTCTATCTTGTTGTTCAATTTGTTCTGGAGTGTTGGTTTCATCATTTTCATCTTCCTTCTCTTGTTTTTTTGTCTTCAAGATGTCATTGTATCTTAGTCTTGTCTTGTCATTTGGAGATATTTGATTTCTAAGGATCTCATCTAATTTTTCAGTTCTTTTTTCGAACTTCTTCAACTTTTATATTCTCAATAATAGCTCCCCTTTTGTGTGATCCAATTCTTCTTTCAATTTCTCATAATGTTCTAATTGTACCGTCGAGCTATTAATGGTCTTTTCAAGCTTGTAATTCTCTTCTTCACAACTACTCAATTCACCTTTTAGTATTATGTTTGTGTTTCTAAGCTTGATATTTTCATTTTCAACATGATTCAAATTTTCAAGATTCTAATTTACTTGTTCACTCTATGCATTGTCTTTTTGTCCCCAAAAGGAATCAAGGTTGGTTTCTTCGTCTGAATATTCTTCACAAATGATTTCTTCCTCTTTATAATTCTTGTGATCATCATCCTAGGTTTCTTGGGTTATGAAGAGGACTTCTCCTCCATCATTATCTTCTTCATCACTCTCATCGAAGGAGATGTCATCATCCTTGGAGTAGAATATCTTTTTATTGTTAAGACTTCTCTTTTTATAGTAGGAGTTTTCAAAAATATGTCCTATTCTACCACAGTTAAAGCATTTGAGAGGAGACTTACCTTTGTATCTTGCACTTCCCTTCTTAAACCTTCTTACAAAATTTTCTATTTCTTCATCAAGGTCGTGATCCTTGTCTTTAGTCTTCTTTATGGATTTAAAGGTTGCTTCATTGTTTGGCTGGTCACTTTTTGTACTTGTTCTCATTTCATATGCTATAAGAGACCCATGTAATTCATCCATTGTCATTTTGGTCAAGGCCCTAGTTTCTTCAATGGCAGGGACCTTAGCATCATAATTCAAGAGAAGTGATCTCAACACTTTTTTTAAAACCAATGATTCATTGATCTCTTCACCTAATCCTCTGATAGCATTAACAACTTCATCAACTCTAAGAACATAGGTTGCAATATCTTCCTTTTCATTCATATTGAAATTTTCAAATTCTTCTCTATGTCGTTGAAGCTTGACCTTCTTAACTTTTGGATCACCTTCGTATATACTCTTGAGTTTGTCCCATACCTCTTTAGTAGTGTTGTAGCCCATCACTTTGCTAGCATTGTGGTGAGTGTATCCACGAGAGGTCGACTGAGGCAGTCAACGACACGTTTTTTCCTCCCTGTGTTATACTTGGTGTTGAGATGGAACTGTTGTAGTTAGGTGGCCCACTTTTGATGCTGGTTGTTCTACAATTTCTCTTATATTTGTATGAACTACAGAGGCTTGTGATCAATTTGGATGATCCTCTCCTTTCCTAGAATGTAATGTTTCCATTGACGACAAGCTTGTACAATGGAATACTTTTCCTTGTCATAGTTGAGGTATTTATGGACAGTGTCTGAGAGTGTCTCACTATGTTGTGCCACCAAATGACTGTGCTGAGTGAGAACTGCACCTACAACATAGTCATATACATTATTCTCAATATCGAACGGTTATTTCATATTGGGAAAGGAGAGTATTGAAGTTGAGGACAAGCGATGCATCATATCATCAAATGCTCTTTGTTTTTCCTTCCCCCACATGAAATTAGCCCTGCCATCGGCCTTTGTCACTTGGATGAGGGCCCATGCAATATGGGAGAATCCCAACATGAACCCTCGATAAAAGTTGGTTAGTCCCAAGAATCTCCAAATCTCGGTTAGTGTGGTCGAGGTTGGCCAGTCATAGATAACTTGGATTTTAGCTAGATCAACATGTACCCCATGCTCATCAACAATGTACCCTGATTATTGGACCATGTTCATTCCAAAGGAGCATTTTTCCAAGTTGTCATATAGCTTTTGTTCTCGCAGAGTGCTCAAAATATTTTGAATATGCCGCATGTGCTCCTCCCAAGATATGTTGAAGATGATGATGTCATCCAAATATACCACCACAAAATAATTGGTGAAGGGTCTCAATACATCATCCATCAACCTCAGGAAATTGGTTGGTGCATTTGTTAAGCCAAAGGGCACAACCAAATATTCGAAGAGACCTTCTTTGTATTTGAAAGTTGTCTTCCATGAATCATTTGGTTCAATGGGAACCTAGTGGTAGCAAGATCTTAGGAAATTATTGCTGCAGTAATTTTTTCCCTTGAGTTGATGAAGAAGGTCATCAATCCTTGGTGAAGCCATTCGATGGTGTAGGGATACGGGTGCGATGTCATCGGTAGGTCCAATCGCTTGACCAACTTTGCTGATATCAGGTTCCTTTGACTGCTGATATCAACAATGAAATGAAGTAGAGCCTCCTTTACCCACATCTGTGAGTGAAAGAGGCGTTCCCCTTCCTCTAGTTTTTCTAGTTTGCTTGGTTGGAATTTGGTGGTACCGCTAGTGACACTAGTTTCAACATCAATAATCTACTTCCCTCCTTCTAGATATGATTCGGAGTCAGAATGGACCTCGGTCTCGGACACCTTTAGCTCGGCCATGAGTGACTGCTTGGAGTGACATTCTTCAGTGTTGTGATAAGGGATTTTATAGTATTCACACCATTTTCTCATTTCCTTCTTTGTCTTTTCATTGCCCTTTCTATCTTGCGGCTTGGAATGGTTGTTCTGAGAGTGGCCATATTTTATTTGTCCCTTGATCTGTGGGTTGGGGCCACCTTTTCCCTGCTTCGACCGTGAGGAGTTTGTAGATCCAAACTCTAGCCTCTTCTACTTAAAGTTCTGATCAATCTTGACCACATATCTATAAGGCGTACCCAATGAGGCGATGTCTAGAAACTCCATTTCTATTTTAATATATCTATGAAAATAGTCACAGTATTTTAGCACCATATGTCGCTCAGAGTCTTTGATACTCAATTTGGTGCACATGGTACGAAAAATATTGGTAAAATATTGTACTATCTGGTCCCTTTCTCGATGCAGGGTGTTCCATCTGGTGTATTGGTCCTCGTAGATTCCAACAGGGTAGTACTTTTATTTATTGGAATCCCATAAGGAATCCCATGTAGGGGAAACCACAAATATTCATATTCCTTTGTGTCCCTTTTATCTGGGTAAGTATTGCACCAATCCTTAACATGGGGGATGACCTTAAGGAGTGCAATAGTAATATTTTCCCTATCGAAAAAATTGTGGACCGAAAAATACCCTTTGAGCAGATTCAACCATTTATCTACAACATCCACATCTATTAGTACTTCAAATAATGGAGTATCAAAATTTACATGTACCTTCAAGGGGGTTTCATGGCTGTTTGATGAAGATGATTCTCCTATGGATAGATGCCGAAGGATCTACACAAAGTTTTCGATCATTTCGTTCATTTTTTGTGTAAGAGATTTTGTGAGAAACATTATAAATAGATTTCCTGCTCCATCATATTTATTTTCATCCCCCATGGGTTGTTATCAAGCTAGACATGATCGATATTGAAATGGATCGATTGGTTGTAGTCCGAACTTTATGTACCCAAATCCTATCAGGGACATGCACGAAGAAAAATAAATGAAGAACAGACCGCTATGATATCACTGATCAAGATTAAGGAGCAGAACGAACTGATTTAACAAATTGAATACAATAAAAAAAAAGATATGAAGAACAACACAGATATCCAATGAACAATATCTTCTATTGAATAAATGAAATAGGCTGAATTTGTAAAACTGTAGAACTGAAACACTTGCTCGAATGGTGGTATCTATCTATGAGAAGAGATGTGTCTGCTACGTGCATCCGTTTGAGAATAATGATTACAATGAGTCTCCATAAGCCTTTTTAACATTAATCATGAATGTCAAAGCCCTAGACATCCAAAAAAATAATCCTAGGAGATGAAATGCCAAATGTTATGTGGGTCCCTATGGGTAAATTGGTACCTCAACTTCTTGGGGTCATGAATTTTTCATACAACCTCTGTTGCAGGTGCGTGATAACCCGTTGGAAAGGTTTTTTAGAGAACTACACATTACACCATCAAACTTTGACTTTGTCTACATTCTGACTGTGGAAAGCCAAAATAACATAGTTTAGGGCCCCAAAACGGCCCTAGAAGTACAACAAGATGTGTTGACATGAAAACATACAAAATAA
The DNA here is from genome assembly GCA_009831015.1 of Picea engelmannii. Taxonomy (NCBI): domain Eukaryota; kingdom Viridiplantae; phylum Streptophyta; class Pinopsida; order Pinales; family Pinaceae; genus Picea; species Picea engelmannii. The sequence goes on from ML778739.1 coordinate 1,518,103, forward strand.
GCAAGTTGGATTAGGTGGGATGCCACCAGTGTCTACCTAGAATATGTGTAGGGCTTCAGACAACTCTAGAAGTGTACAACCCATAATTACAAAGAAGTATAAAAGAATGTGTTGAACTAAAAATTGTCAAGAGGAGCCAATTAGAATAGGTGTGTGGTCACCAATATCGACTTGGATCAATCCTCCCCCCTTAGGAAGCAATGGTCTCATTTGCATTGAGTTTCCCCATAACGTGAGGAAAGTTCTATTGAATTTGGCCCCGGGTGAGCCACTTTCTTTGGTGTAGGAGTTTCCCTGCCTTGATAACCTGATAAAGTTGGATCCTCTGCTGGCGAGTTCCATTGACATGTGTGTCCATTATCTAATCAGTGGATGCATGTGCCATGTAGTCAGGGTTGAGCTCTATTGGTGTCAGTTGTTCAGTGATCTCTAAGGTGTCCAATAATGTTGAAAAATATGGCTGAAGGAGGTCGACATTGAACACTCGGTGCAAGCCAAGGAAGCTTGGAGTGTTGAGCTCAAAATAATTGCTACCCACAACCTTGGTGATTGTGTAAGGCCCATAGCGAAGTGGGAGAAGCTTCCAATAGGGCCTTGTAAAAAGATCCTTCTGCAAATGTAACCATACTTTATCTCCAACCTTAAACTGGTGCAGTACCCTATGTTTATCATGGTGCTTATTGTACTTAGCATTGACTTTCTACAAAATATCATGGAGTTGATGGAGGATGTGTTGAATACTCTCAATGAATTTGGTGGCTTTGTCAGTCTCAGACTGAACATGGGTAGATTCCATCAGTGTGGTTGCAAGAGTTAGTGCAACATCAATGGGACCCAAGGGTTGGAATCCCAACCCCACCTAAAATGGGTTGTGATTGATGGATCTTTGGAGAGCCCTTTTGTAACTGTGTTGAACATAGGGGAAACTCTCATCCCATGTATTTGGATTGTTATAGTTGTACATGTGCAGGATGTGCACAATCATCTGATTGATGACGTCAGTTTGGCCATCTGTTTGGGGGTGGAAAGAATTGGATTTAGTGAGCTTGGTTTCCAACAATGACCAGAGACTCAACCAAAATTTGTTGAGGAACCTGCTGTCTCGGTCAGATATGATGGTGTGTGGTATCCCAAAATGGACCCACACTCATTCAAATAAGATCTTGGAAGTATCTTCCGTTGTGATATTCTTCTTCCAGGCTGTGAGGATGGCCATATTCGAAAATTGATCAAAGAATACAAATAAAAAATCATTCCCTTGCTTTGTGGATGGAATGCTAAACATGTAATCCATTGATATGGATTCCCAAGGCTTCTCGGGGATAGGAAGACGGGTGTATAATCCTTTCTTCTTGATGGATGGCTTGGAAATGGCACAAGAAGTACAAGATGTGATATACTTGCCGACGTCCAATCGAAGTTTTGGCCAATAAAAATGTTTCTGTAGAGAGACCACGGTTTTTTCCATGCCAAAATGTCCTACCATCCAACTATAGTGGGCTTCCCAAATCCGCTTTTCATGCTCTCTTGCACGAACACAAAGATGGCCCAAATGGCATAAGATTTTGTCCTGAATCTAAAAATTGGTGACATTCGCACCTATACCCAATATTTGATAGGTGGTGGTGAAGTCTGGATCTTGTTGATAACGTTGGGGCCACTAAGATGCCTCATGTACACAGGAATGGAGCAAAGTGGTGAGTGCGTCCACGGGAGGTCAACAAAGGTGGTCAATGACACGATTTTTTCTCCATGTCCTATACTTGATGTTGAGATGGAGCTCTTTTAGGTAGGTGGACCACTTTTGATGGCGATCGTTTTGCATCTTCTCTTTTGTCTATATGAACTATAGAGGCTTATGATCAGTGTGGATGATCATCTCCTTTCCCATAATGTAATGTTTCCATTGACAATAGGCTTGTACAATGGAATAAATTTCCTTGTCCTAGGTGGGGTATTTCGGGATAGTATCTGAGAGTGTCTCACTATGGTATACCATCAGATGACCATGTTGAGTGAGAACTATGCCTACATCATAGTCAGATGCATCAGTCTTAATCTCAAATAGTTGTTGCAGATTGGGCAAGGAGAGTACCAGAGCTGAGCACAAGTGATGCTTCATATCATCAAATGCTCTTTGTTGTTCCTTCCCCCACATGAACTTATCCATTCCACCACCCTTGGTCACTTGGCTGAGGGCCCATGCAATATGGAGAATACCAGCACAAACCATTAATATAAGTTGGCCAGTCCCAAGAAGCTCTGAAACTCAGTTAGTGTGGTCGGGGTTGGCCAATCACAAATGACTTGGATCTTAGCTAGATCAACATGTACCCCATGATCATAAACAATGTATCCCTACTATTGGACCATGTTCATGCCAAAGGATCATTTTTCCAAGTTGACATATAGCTTGTGATGCCGCATAGTGCTCAAAACCTATTGAATATGTCACATGTGCTCTTCCCAAGTTTTTTTTAAGATAAGAATGCCATCCAAATATACCACCACAAAAGAGTTGGTGAAGGGTGTTAATACATCATCCATCATCCCCATGAAAGTGGTTGCTGCATTTGTTAATCCAAAGGGAATGACCAACCATTCAAAGAGACCTTCTTTAGATTTTAAAGTTGTCATCCATACATCAATTGGTTCAATGGGAACCTGGTGGTTGCTAGACTTTAGGTCAATCTTGCTAAAAAAAAAATCCCCCTTGAGTTGATCAAGAAGGTCATAAATCGAGGGAATTGGGTACCATTTCTTGACTGTGATTTTGTTTAATGCTCTGCAGTCAATGCAGAGTCTCTATGTCTTATCCTTCTTCTGCACCGGTACAATCGGTCTTACACAAGGGAAGGAGTTGGGTATGATGTGCCCCTTTTGAAGAAGTTCTTGGATATGACGCTTGATTTCATCATTTTCCATCAGCGAGCGATGATAGACTAGTCCATTAAGAAGAGGTGCACTAGGGGTTAGATCAATTGGATGCTTGAATTGGTAGTGCATCATTACCCCAATGAGTGAGGATAAGATGTCTTTGTACTCTTCCATGATCCTGTCCACTTTCTTATACTACAAAGAGAGGGTCTGTGTAGAGGCCATGTATGTGGAGAGAACTTTCTTCCTATTGTGAACATGGATCATAAAGAATACAAATTTCCTAGTTTGTGAAATGACCTTACTACATTGCTTAGCAGATATTAAAGAAATAGCGGTAAGTGGCGCTACCTCTGGTATACTGTCTTATTGTCTACCCAAAGTAATAATAACACTGCGGGGTCTAGACTAATACACAACATAATGCTTCCACAAATATGGTTTTCCTAAAATAAAATCAAAAAGTTCAAAGGGATAAATATCACAAAATACCTCATCTTTGAAAAGCTTGATGTCATATTACAGACGACACTGTTGGCTGACACAAAGATCTCTTCCTTGTTGAAGCAAGATGATGGTGTAGGGATGTGGGTGCAGTGTCATCAGTAGGTCCAATCACTTGATGACCTTTGCTGATATCAGGTTCTTCTGACTGCCACTATAGACAATAAAATGAAGAAGATCCCCCTTTACCCACATTTGTGAGTGAAAGAGGATTTCCACTTCCTTTTCTTTTTCTAGTTCACTTGGCTGGACTTTGGTGGTAGCGACAGTGGCACATGGTTCAGCATCAATAATCTTCTTCCCTCCATCTTGATTTGATTCAGAGTCAAAATCATCCTCGGAATAAAATGCCTTCAAATTGACCACGAGTAAATGTTTGGAGTGGCATTCTTTAGTGTTGTGTCAAGGGTGTTTATGGTATTCACACTATTTTCCTATTTCCTTCTTCATCTTTTCATTTTCCTTCTTGTGTTGCGACTTGGACTGGTTTTCGTGAGAGTGGCCATTGTTTCTCTGTCCTTTCTTGTGTGGGTTGGGGTCGCATTTGGTCTTCTTCAGCTATGAGGAATTTACAGATCGAAACTCTGGCCTCTTCTTCTTAAAGTTCTACTCGATCTTGACAACATATCTATAAGCCGTACCCAATGACATGATGTCAAGAAAATCCATTTTTGTTTGAATGTATCTATGAAAACAAATGTGGTATTTGAGCACCATATGCCTCTCAAAGTCTTTGATACCCAATTTGTTGCATAGGGTATGGAAAATATTGGTGAAATATGGTACTGTCTAGTCCCTTTCTTGACATAGGGTGGTCCATCTAGTATGTTGGTCCCCGTAGATTCCAACAGGATAGTATTGTTCTGTAATGGCATCCTGGAAGGAATCCCATGTAGGGGAATGATAAAATGTTGTAGATTCATCTATGGCCCTTTGGTTAGAGTAACTATCCCACCAATACTTAACATGGAGGATGACCTTAAGGAGTGAAAAAGTAATCTTTTCCCTATCAGAAAAAATGTGGACTGAAAAATACCCTCCGAGCAGATTCAACCATTTATCTAGAACATCCACATCTATCAGTCCTTCAAATAATGTAATACAAAATTTTACATATACCTTGAAGGGGGTTGCATGGCTACTTGATGAAGATTCTTCTCCTATGGGCAACTTTTGAAGGATCTATGCACATTTTTCCATCATTTCGTTTCTTTTTCACGTAAGGGTTGCCTCAACCAACATTTTAAAAGGATCTCCTACTCCATCAGCTTTATTTCCATCCCCCATGGGTTGTTTTTAGGCTTGGAACGACTGATATTGCAATGAATCCATTCTTTCGAGTCCTAACTTCTTGAACTCAAATCTTGTTGGGGACAGGCATGAAGAAAAATAAATGAAGAGAAAACCGCTCTGATACAAATGATATGGATTAAGGAGTAGAACAAACTGATTTAACTGAATCAATACAATAAAAACAAAGATATGAAGAACAACAAAAATATCGAGTGAACAATATCTTCTATTGAATAAATGAAATAGGATGAAACTACAAAACTGTAGAACCAAAACACTCGAATGGTGGTAGTTATCTCTGAGAAGAGATCTAGCTTCTATGTGCATCCATCTGAGCAGAATGATTACAATGAGGCATTAGAGGCCCTTTTAACAGTACTCATGAACGCCAAAACCCTAGACAACTAAAAAAATAACCCTAGGAGATTAGACGACCTTCGTTTTAGGTGTGTGATAGCCCATTGAAAAGTTCTTTTATAGAACTACACATTAAACTATCAAACCTTGACATTGTCTATAGTTTGAATGTGTCAATAAAAAAAAACATTGTTTAGGGCCCCAAAATGGCTCTGGAAGTACAACAAGATGTGCTGACATAAAAAAATACAAGATAAGTCAGTTGAATTAGGTGGGAGGCCACTAGTATCCACTTGGAAGATGTGTAGGGATTCATACAACCACGAAAGTGTACAAACCACAATTACAAAGAAGTACAAAGGAACGTGTTGAACTAAAAATTGTCAAGAGAATGTAGTTGGAATAGGTGGGTGGCCACCAATATCTACCTAGATCAGACCTCCCCCCTTACAAAGCCATGGTCTCCATTTTGTTGAGTTCCCCCATCATGTGAGGAAAATTCTACTGAATTTGGCCCTTGGTGAGCCACTTTCCTTGATGTAGGAGTTTCCCTACCTTGAAAACCTGATAAATCGATATCCTCTGCCTACGAGTTCCCTTGACCTGTGTTTCCACTATTTGATCAGTGGATGCATGTTCCATGTAGTCAGGTTTGAGCTCTATTGGTTTCAACTATTCTTTGATCTCTAAGGTGTCCAATGATGGTGGAAAATATGGTTGAAGGAGCTCCACATTGAACATCGGGTGCAAGCCAAGGAAGGGTGGAGTGTTGAGCTCAAAAGCATTCCTACCCACATCCTTGGTGATAGTGTAAGGCCTATAGTGAAGTGGAAAAAGCTTCCAATGGGCCCCTGTAAGACACTCCTACAAACGCAATTTTTTTTTATCTCTAACCTGAAACTAGTGCAGTACCCTATGTTGATCATGGCACTACATGTACTTAGCATTGGCTTTCTGCAAAATCTCATGGGATTGTTCGAGGATGTGTTGAATTGCCTCAATGAATCTGGTGTCTTTTTTAGTCTTAGACTAAATATGGGAAGAATATGTCTCTATGGTTGCAAGAGGTATTGCAACATCAATGGGACCCAAGGGTTGGAATCCCAGGCCCAACTGAAATGGGATATGGCTGATGGAGCTATGGAGAGCCTTGTTGTAATTGTGTTGAACATAGGGGAAACTCCCATCCCATGTACGTGGAGGCTTACAATTGTACATGCGTAGGCTGTGCATAATAATACGATTGACTACCCTGGTTTGGTTTTCTGTTTGGGGGTTGAAAGCAGTGGATTTAGTGAGCTTGGTGTAACAACCCTAGTTAAATAGTTGCATAGGGTTTATCAAGTAGAGTTAATTAAATGATTAACTGTCCTAATGTGTATTAGTTAAATAACGAATATTTATTAATAATATTATTTATTTCTTTATTAATTGATTAATTAACACATTTAAGGTTTGGGTAAAGAATTAAAGGCTTAATAACTTTGATTTATTTATTATAAAACTTTATGTATGATAGGGGATAGGGTATTGAATGGAGGGATAAGGTGGGTGGCATTAAATGAAGGAGGAGGCAGTGAATGGGGAAGGATATGAGGGGGAAGAGGCCTTCAGGAGATGTTTATGAAATTTTGGGATTTTTGGGCTCAGGGGCCAAGAATCCTCATGGAATCCTGGAGCTAGGGAGCTAGACAGGCTCTGTTCCTAGCTGGTAGGGAGGAAAGATTCAGTTTTGGGTATAGTTCGGGCAGAGCAGTGGAGAGGACAACCAGAGATTGAGGAATTAGCATTAGACAGAGGTATGAATTTCATGAATTTGTTGTGTTATGCAGTTGTTAATTAAATTTACTTTCATGCTATTAATAAATTTAATTTATGTCGAATAATAAATGATTATACATTGATGATTGAATTGTACAGGATATAATTTCTTCATTCTTTAATTTTAGCTTGTATTTTTATAAGGCTATGTGCAGACAGAGACCTTACACTTGGTATCAGAGCTTCAATTTGAAGCACTGGAGCCTTAAGGGCCTACCTACAACTGAGATTTCATTTAAAAAAAATATATATATACCACTGTTTAACTAAACAGAAAATAAGAAGTTTCTTAAACTGGAGAAAAACCCAGAAATTTATTTCCTGCATTGAAACAAAGTTCCCTACTACATAGGGAAATATTCTCTAGTCTTCAGGCCATCTAAATTGAAAACAATCTATAAAAAAAAATGAAACCACCCTATAACTAGAAACAGTTAAAAAAAAAATGAATGAAAATAACTTTGAGAAACCCTAGAAATAAACTTGAAACAACCCAGCAAACTAACCAACATCGACCAAACTAAAACCAACTTGGTCTCCACTCCCATCCTCATCCAAATTAAAGTTAATCCCTTCTAATCCTCAAAACTATATAATAAAACCGATCAATACATAATCGCTCCATAGAAATAATGAGCTTAAATTCCTTGCAGCGCATCCAACTTTCTTGAGTAGAAGATCATAAAAGATAGTCCAACAGAGGAAGGATAGGAATGGAAGATGGAAGTAAGTTAGGGAGGAAGGATGAGTAGAAATAGTTGAGAGTGTATGAAGATTTGTCTTATGTTGGAACTTATTGTTTTCCTTCTGAAAAGAAAATGCATATATATATATATGAATATTCATGATTATGCTAAACTACAATTGTCTAAATAACATTGTTGAGCTAGATAATTGTGATTAAAAGATTTCGAAAACATTTGATCGGTTTATTTTCTTTTATAAAATGAATAGTCTTGTTGAATGGATAGGATGCATATGGAAACTACTATAAAGATGATAGTTATTGATATTAGTTGATGAACGAGACTTGTATGTACTAGCTACACATGCATTTCTTGCACATGTACACTAGTATGTATGAGTTTCTTGGCTTACTTATTAATAATGTCGGTTATTTGTTGGGAATGTGTGAGCCATGTTCTTTTCCATTGTATCATAAAATACCTTAACTTTGGGACGAAGTTTCCTGAAGGGTGGGTGTATGTAACAACCCTAGTTAAATAGTTGCATAGGTCTTATCAAGTATAGTTAATTAAATAATTAACTATCCTAGTGTGTATTAGTTAAATAATGATTATTTATTTATTTATTAATTGATTAATTAAGAAATTTGAGGTTTGGGTAAAGAATTAAAGGCTTAATAACTTTGATTTATTTATTATAAAACTTTACGTATGACATGGGACAGGGTATTGAATGGAGGGATAAAGTAGTAAATGGAGGGATAAGGTGGGTGGCATTAAATGAAGGAGGAGACAGTAAATGGGGAAGGATATGAGGGGGCAGAGGCCTTAGGGAGATGATTATGAAATTTTGGGAGTTTTGGGCTCAGGGGCTAGGAATCCTCATGGAATCCTAGAGCTAGGGAGCCGAACAGGCTCTGTTCCTAGCTGGCAGGGAGGAAAGATTCAATTTTGGGCAGAGTTCGGGCAGAGCAGCAGAGAGGACAACCGAATATTGAGGAATTAGCATCATATAGAGGTATGAATTTCATGAATTTGCTATGTTATGTGGTTGTTAATTAAATTTACTTTCATGCTATTAATAAATTTAATTTATGTCAAATAATAAATGATTATACGTTGATGATTGAATTGTACAAGATATAATTTCTTCATTCTTTAATTTTATCTTGTATTTTTATAAGGCTCTGTGGGGAGAGAGACCTTACACTTGGTGTCCAACGGTGACCAGAGAATCCACCAAAATGTGTTGAGGAACCTATTTTCCTGATCAGAGATGATGCTATGTGGTATCCCAAAAAGGACCCACACTCGTTTGAAGAAGATCTTGGCAGTATCTGTCTCTGTGATATTCTTCTTGCAAGTTGTGAGGATGGCCATCTTCGCAAAACAAATCAATGACCACAAATACACAAACATTGCCTTCGTTGGTGGATGGAATACCATACATATAATACATTGAGATGGAGTCTCAAGGATTCGTGGGGGTAGGAAGAGGGATGTATAAGAATTTCTTCTTGATGGCTAGCTCATAAATGACACATGCAGTGCAATATCTAATATACTTGCTGATGTCCTGTCGAAGTTTTGGCCAATAATTTTTTTTTCTGTAAAATGGTCATAGTTTTCTCCAAGCCAAAATGATCTTCCTTCCGACTATAGATGGCTTCCCAAATCATCTTTGCACGCTCTCTGGAAGGAACACAGAGATGGACCATATGGCATAATAGTCCATCCTAAATGTGAAAAGTTGTGACATTCACGCATGTACCCAAGAGATGATAGATGGTGGTGAAGTTTGGATCTTGTTGATAAATTTGGGGCCACTTAGATGCCTCATGTCCACAGGAATGGAGCACAGTGGTGAGTGCAGCCATGGTAGGTTGACTAAGGAAGTCAATGTCAGGATTTGTGCTCCCTCTCTTATAGTTTTTTTTGAGATGGAACTGTTGTAGGTAGGTGGACCACTTCTAATGGAGGTCATTCTACAATTTCTCTTGTGTCTGTATGAACTGCAGAGGCTTGTGAATAGTGTGGATGATCCTTTCCTTTCCCATATTGTAATTTTTCAATTGAAGAAAACATTGTACAATGGAATACATTTCCTTGTCATAGGTGGGGTATTTCCGGATAGTATCTGAGAGTGTCTCACTATGGTATGCCACTAGATATCCATGTTGAGTGAGAATTGCACTTACAACATAGTCAAATGCATTAGTCTCAATATTGAATGATTTTTGTAGATCGACCAAGGAGAGTAATGGAGATGAGCATAAGAGATTATTCAAATCATCAAATTCTCTTTGTTGTTCCTTCCCCCACATGAACTTAGCCCTGTCATCACCCTTGGTCACTTTCCTGAGGGCCCATGCAATATGGGATAATCCCAACATGAACCATCGATAGAAGTTGGCTAGTCCCAAGAAGCTCTAAAGCTTGATTAGTGTGGTCGGGGATGGCCAGTCATGAATGAATTGGATCTTAGCTGGATCAAAATGTACCCCATTCTCATCAACAATTTAGCCCAATTATTGGACCTTGGTCATGCCAAAGGAGCATTTTTCCAAGTTGGAATATAGCTTATGCTGTCATAGAGTGTTCAAAACCTACTGAATATGGTGCATGTACTCCTCCCAAGTTTTGTTGAAGATGAGGATGTCATCCAAATATATCACCACGAAAGAGTTGGTGAAGGGTCTCAATACATCATCCATCAACCTCATGAAAGTGGCTAGTGCATTTGTTAAGCCAAAGGAAATGACCATCCATTCAAAGAGACGTTCTTTTGATTTGAAAGTTGTCTTCCATACATCAGCTGGTTCGATGGGAACCTCATGGTAGCCATAATTTGGGTCAATCTAGTTGAAGAACTTTCCCCCCTTTTGTTTATCAAGAAGGTCACCAATCCCGGAAATTGGGTACTGGTTCCTGACTATGATTTTTTTTAATGATCTGTAATCAATGCAGAGTCACCAGGTCCCATCCTTATTTTGCACTAGTACAATTAGGCTTATGCAAGGGGAGTATCTGGGTCTGATGAGACCATTTTGAATAAGCTCTTGGATCTTACACTTGATTTTGTCATTTTCCATCAGTGAGTGATGAAAAAATGGTCCATTAAGTAGAGGTGCACTGGGGGTTAGATCATTTGGATTCTTCACTTGGCAGTGCATCGGTACCTCGGTGGGTGAGGAGAATATGTCTCTATACTCTTCCACGATCCCATCCACTTGCTTTTGCTGCAAAGAGAGACTCTCTATAGAGGCCACTGATGTGGCGACAACCTTCTTCTTACTGTGAGCATGGATAACAAAGAAGATGAACTTCCCAGTCTGTGAAATGACCTTACTACATTTCTTAGCAGAGATTAAAGAAATAATGGTAGGTGGCGCTACCTATGGTTTCCTATAAAATTGTCTACCCAAAGTAATAATAACACTTCGGGGTCTAGAATCATACACAAGATGATTCTTCCTCAAATATGGTTGTCCTAAAAGAACATCACAAACTTCAAGGGGATAAATATCACACAATACCTCATCTTTTAAAGGTTTGATGTCGTAGGGCAGACACCATTCTTGGCTAACAGAAAGATCTCTTCCTTGGCATAGCCAGCTGATGGTGTAGTGTTATGGGTGCGGTGTCATCGACAGGTCCAATCACTTGATGACCTCTATTGAGATCAGTTTCTTTTGACTACCACTATCAATAATGAAATGAAGCGGAGCACCCTTTACCCACATCTATGAGTGAAATAGGCATTCCCCTTCCTCTAGTTCTTCTTGTTCTCTTGGGCGGACTTTGGTGGTAGAGACAATGGCACCATGTTTAACATCGATAATATATTTATCTCCTTCTAGATTTGATTTAGAGTTATAATCGACCTTGGAATTTGACGCCTTCAGCTCGAGCATGAGTGACTACTTGGTGCAACATTCTTTAGTGTTGTGCCAAGGGATTTTACTGTATTCACACCATTTTCCCATGTCCTTCTTTGTCTTTTCAATGCCCTTCTTGTGTTCTGCCTTGGATTGGTTGTCCTTAGAGTGGCCATATTTTCTCCATCCCTTGATGTGCGGGTTGGGGGAACCTTTTCCCTACTTTGACTTTGAAGAGTTTGCATATTGAAACTATCACCTCTTCTGCTTAAAGTTTTGCTCGATCTTGACAACATATCTATAAGTAATACCCAATGAGAAGATGTCTAGAAAATCCATTTCTTTTTTAATGTATCTATGAAAAAATCTATGGTATTTCAGCACCAGATGTCACTCAGAGTCTTTGATACCCAATTTGGTGTGCAGGGTATGGAAAATATTGGTGAAATATGGTACTGTTTGGTCCCTTTCTTGACATATGGCGGTCCATCTGGTGTACTGGTCCTTGTAGCTTCCGACGGTGTAGTACTATTCTTTAATGGTATCCCTGAAGAAATACCATGTAGGGAAAGAAACAAATATTGCAGATTCCTCTATGGACCTTTTCTTAGAGTAAGTATCCCACCAATCCTTAATATGGGGGACGACCTTGAGGAGTGAAAAAGTAAACTTTTCCCTATCAGAAAAATTGTGGATCGAAAAATACCCTTTGAGTAGATTCAACCATTTCTCTACAGCATCTGCATCTATCAATCCTTCAAATAATGGAATATCAAAATTTAAGTATACCTTGAAGGGGGTTGCATGGCTGCTTGATGAAGATGCTTCTCCTGTGGGTATCCTCCCAAGGATATGCGCAAAGTTATCCATCATTTCATTCTTTTGTCGCGCAAGGGATTCCTCGAGCAACATTTTAAAATGATCTCTTACTCCATCATATTTCTTTTCATCCCCGATGGGTTGTTTTCGGGCTTGGCGTGACCGATATTGCAACCAATTGATTGGTTTGAGTCCCAAATTATTTTACCCAAATCTCATCGGGGAGATGCACGAAGAAAAATTAATGAAGATAAGATCTATCTGATACCATTGATCCAGATCAAGGAGTGGAATGAACTTATTTAATAGACTGAATACAATAAACACATAGATATGAATAACAACACAAATATCTAGTGAACAATATATTCTATTGAATAAATGAAATAGGTTGAAACCGTAAAACTGCAGAAATGAAACACTTGCTCAGATGGTGGTATATATATCTTAGAAGAGATGTGGCTGCTACGTGCATCCGTCTGAGAATATTGATTACAGCGAGGCTCCAGAGGCTTTTTTAACATTAGTCATGAATTCCAAAACTCTAGACATCTGAACATGCATAAATCATTTCTAAGCTAGGTCTGAACATGAACAACTATGACCATTAGTAATAAAAATAATTATGAACATTAGCATAAATAGATCTGATAATTAGCAAAGTAAACTGAACATTATCTTGATCAAACAAAGAACATGTTTACCTTAGGAGTTATATGATGTCCTCTTTTTTGTATGCTCACTAAAGGCTATAATGGTCATGGATCAAAGCCTCAAGGGTTTCAATATGATCATGATTTATGTGGATATTGTAGCAAGAAGAGTAGGGCATAAATAAAGGACAAATCAGAATAATCCTCGGACTAATACAAAACCCCAATGACCAACTAGAGGCTGAAATAAGAAGCCCCTAACAACCCTACTCAAAAATAGTCTAGCATAAAGAACTGCTACAATAAATAGGACAAACTTAAGTAGCAGTTAATAGGGGTTCCCCCACCAAGCCCTAAGGGCTGTAACAAGGTATCATATGTAGGTGATAGTGGAAGTACTTAAGAAGATGAATTTACGGCCTCAAAATGAAATACAAAATCCCCGAACTAGCCAAACAAAAACTGCCCAAACTTTTAGGACTAGTGTAGAAAAAACTACAACCTAAGACAAGATATTTAGGGTTGTCATAATAGACGCTAAATGATTTATATATATAGGAAAAACAAAAACAATAGACAGTTACAAGTGGAAACCAATGTGAGGGAAGTGACAACTAAAATAAAACACATCATCCAAAGAAAAAGAACAACAAGTAAGAGAGAGCTAGAAGCAACCTAAAGGAGGGATTGTGATATTCTTGAGGGAAGTAATGAAAATATATGGAGGATAAGAGAGGGAGTCGAGCGAACCCTAGAAGAAATAGGAGATGTCTTGTACCTTACACCAACACAAGGAGACTGATCCAAGTAGCAAGAGAGAGGTGCCTTCAAGGAGGCCGCCTCCAAACAACAAGAGAAAAACTGCCTTCAATGAGGCAACACCCAAACAATAAGAGGATATATCCCTTTAAATAGGTTACACCCAAACATACCTTCAATAAAAAATTGAACTGAATAAGTAGGCCATACCAAAATTTCATACCAAGAGAAGTGTTGGTGTGACAATGTAATGTGAGAGTGAGGGTTGTGGTTCCTTTTATAATATAGGAAGGGTTAGGGTTAGGTTTAATTAAAAAACCTAATAATTAAAATAAAAGACAATTAATAATAAAAATGTTAATTAAAAATAAGTCAAAGTGACTAAAGAAGAAGAACACCACATTAATCAAGAAAGGGAACGATGCTCAAACAAGAGGAGGCTACAAGAAAAAGTCAAAGGGGTCTTCTTCAATGGAAAACATTCCACATAAGTCTCATGATAACTTATAAGATTTTATCATCCCTTCATAAGAGGAAACATGAATGATGTGGTCATGTCCATCTTCGTAGCTTATCCTAGGTCTCATGGACCATACTGAGAGAGAAGAATAAGATCACACATGATCACATCTTGGTAATCAACCCAAAACCTCCTTTTCATAGACTAGGTTACCTCAAAACACATATGGGGGCTCTACAACATATCTAGGGTCTTATCCACCAAGTTACAAGATGAAGGATCAACCCAAGCATTAAAAAATGATTCCCTAGAACACATCCAAGGGCCCTAGAACACATATAGGGACTTATATCATCAACTACCAAGGAACACATCCAATGATCAATCCAAGCACCGAGTAAGGATTCTCTGGAACACACCCAGGGGCCCTAGAACACATCTAGGTTCTTATATCATCAACCAACAATGAACACATCCAAGGATCAATCCAAGCACCGACCAAGGATTCCATGAAACACATCCAGGGGCCCTATAAAATATCTAAGGACTTACTTCTTATCCTTGACCAAGAACCCCAACAATATACTGGGGGCCCTCACTAGGGTGTTTTTCCATAGATCTAACTACTTAGTACCAAACCAAGAAACCCACGAGTGTACTAGGGGCCCTAGATCTCAGCTAGGGCCTTTTCCATCCTCCAAAGAATGGCTCTTGTAGCTGCACTAATTTAAACACTCCCTCTCAACAACACCAAGCTTATCTCAAAAGTACAAAAACTTTGTCAACAACAAAGGCTTGGTCAAAATATCTATTTTTTGTTCCACCGTAGGAACATACTGAATACAAAGAATGTTCTTTTTCACCATGCCCTGAACATAGTGATATCTCATCTCAATATGTTTCAATCTTTCATGAAAAACCAGATTCTTGGAGAGATTTATACAACTTAGATTATCACAGTGGATTGTTGTGGGTTCCAGATTTGCACTGAAAAAATATGAGAGTGGCTTTCTGAGCCACATTGCTTTTCTATTAGCATCACTTTCATCAATGTATTCTTCCTACTAAGTTCTCTAGGCTATGGATCCCTACTTCCTGCTGGACCAGGAGATCATAATTGAACCCAAACTAAAACAATATTCAAAAGTGCTCTTTTGGTGCACTATACTACCCATCCAATATAAATCTATATATCCATAAAGAATTACACTTCCACTGGAAGTGTATCTGAGCCCATAGGCTATAGTCCCTCAGACATATATGAAAATATGCTTAACAACAACCATATGAATATTTTTTGGTTCACACATGAACTGGCTCAGAGCATTCACTGCATAACAAATGTCTGGTATGGTATGTACTAGATACATCAAACACCCAATGATCTAACGATATATAGTGGGGTCTTCCGGATCTGAACATGGTTTCTACCACACCTCTAAGCCAAGAAATTAATGCATGAGACCTGAGCCCATTTCAAATTTTGTTGATAACTCCCTCTTAGTCTGGGATATCATATATTCCTCTCCACTAAGGAAAAAATCATCCACATATAAAACAAATATGATAGGATGATTCTTCACAATATTTATATAAATAGTAGGATCTTCTATACTCTTGGAGAACCTAAACTCTAAATAAAATTGACAATTCTTCCATACCAAGATATTGGAGCTTGTTTCAATCCATACAAGTCTTTCTTGAGTTTGAAGACATTGGATTCTTTCCCATGGATCACAAAACCCTTAGGTTTTCCTATATAAACTTCTTGTTCAACTGAAAGTTGGAGAAAAGATCTCATCTTAATCATTTTCCTCTTCCAAAGATAAATCATGAGCCATAAATCTAGTCAACAATGCCATCTGTTGCATGCTTTATTTTGTAAATCCTTTTAGAGGTTAATACCGATTTTCCTTGAGTTCTTGGGACCACTTCCCATACATCATTCTTTAATATTGACTCATACTCCTCTATCATGGAATACTTCCACACTTTATGTTTGGTATCCTTTTCAAAAGTGGAAGGTTCAGAGTCAATCACAAGATTCAACTGCGCTATCAAATCTGAGTATTTATTTCGTTTCTTTCTTTCTCTAAAGGTACCTTTAGTTATCGCATGTATTTCTACTTCCTTTAAAGTGGCACCAAGAAGACTTCCTTTTGGAAAGAAGTTTCTCTAAGGGAAACTCAATATAATCCCTTATGGGATCCACTGAAGGATTTCCAACCTTCTCCCTTTGTTTTGAAGTTGGATCTTCCTTATCCCTTATATTGTAGGGAAGATCTCTGGAATGACGAAAGGCATCTTCTTCATGGAGATTCACATCTCTAGTGACGTCTACATAGATTCAGTATGCTATTGAGGTCTCAATGTGTGCCACAAAAGTTATTTTCTTTCTAGATGGCTCTAATTTAGTCCTCTATCAAAAAATTTCAAGTGATCAATTGAATGCTTCTTTACCCATGAATACTTCTTCTGGAGTTATCTCTTCCAAGGATATATAAAGACATATGTCCTATATATAGACAACAATAATTGCAGCTTCATCCCAATGGAAGATCCTAATCATAGCTCTGGTTGCCTCACATAATGTCCTTTTCTTTCTTTCTGCAACCCCATTTAGCTGGGGATTGTAAATCACAGTCAGCTCCCTCTTAATCCCAAAATCTTGGCAGCGATCAACATACTTGTGCGAGTAAACTTCTTTTCCATTACCGAATATGTCTACCTGTCTTGATTCGTAAATCACTAAAGGATTTATTATGATCTTATTCATTCCGATCTCAGTGGTATACCTTTGTCTTACATCATTGTTGTTAACCATGCACATTAAAATCAGAACCATAAATCATTAAGTTATCCTCTTGAAGTTACTGGGTTCAAGTTACTATTTAAGAACACACTCTAAATAAAAACTCTAAATGAGAAATAATAGACATTAACACGGTTTAAATTAACAATTTCCATAGATTGTGTGGAGTCACCATGCTGTCATTCAAATTTCTTTTATTGACATCAAAGTGAAAAGTAAAAAATGTTGTCATATGATCACATTTCAAGAGATAGAAAGTGGAAGCATGACAGACTTATATCAAGCTTGAAAAAGAAGTTTATCAATGAATTTTGATAAGTTCATTATCCATATCATATGGCCAGGTTCAATTTCTAATATCAACCAAACCATTGATGCTTAGAAGATCCATATCAATGTGATTTAATATTTGAGACCAACTATCATGAAATTAGATCAAGGAGTACTTCTTAACACTATTATTGAATATGAACTCATAATTTGTTACCCACGGATTTAAGTCAAACCTTAAGTCAGAAATCAAACCTCTTGTAATCCAAATGTTAAATGGATTTAGATTTCTTTCTAATGTTGGTTTTGGAAATAAGTTTTAAGCACAATTTACTAAAAACAATTTGTTGCTCATAAAGGTAATATCCACAGAGGCATCATAATCTAGATTTCCCAAGCAACTATTTGTCAAAGTTTTAGTAAGATTGTATAATCTACACACATATTGTTCTTACTCAGAAATTCCATTGACCAACAAGTTATGAATTAGCTCAAGATATATAGCATAGACAAAGATATAATGATATTCACCATTTAGATCTGTTAATGGATGATAAAACAACTTACTGTTGATCTCAGTAAAAAAACCCTTAGGTGTGGACCTACGCATGCTACAATGTCTACCACAATTGATCTCTTTTCACACCCTGAGATCTAGTACCATGTTATAATTTCAAGGGAAAACTATAACAACAATATTCTTTTAAATTTATTCACTATTGTGGATATAGATCAGCAATCAAAACAAAAATTTCTGAAGTAGATCAATCACATAAATAAAACAATAGATATGAAGATGTAGAAATCAATTCTAAGCTAGGTATGAACATGAACAACTCTCATCATTAGTAATAAAAACAATTATGAACATTGGCATAAATAGATATGATAATTAACAAAGTAAATTTAACAATACCTTGATCAAAGAAAGAACATATTTATCTTAGGAGTTAGATGTTGTCCTTTTTTCTATATTCTCAGTAAAGGTTGTAATGGTCATGGATCAAACCCTCAAGGGTTTGATCTCATCATGATTAATGTGGACAGTGTACGAAGAAGAGTAGGGTAAAAATCAAGGACAAATCAACATAAGTCTAGGACTGATACAAAAACCCAATGACAAACCATAGTATGGAATAAGAATCCCCTAACATCCCTACTAAAAAATAGTCTAGCATAAAGAAATGTTACGGTAAATAGGGTAGACATAAGTACGATTTAATAGGATTTCCCCCACCAAGACCTAATGGCTGTAACAAGGTAGCATATATAGTTGATAGTGGAAGTACTCAAAAAGATGAAGTGGCAGCCTCAAAAGAAAATACAACAACAACAACAAGGTTTGATATAAGCCCCAAGGACTAAGAACTGAAATGCTAATATGAAAACCCCAAACCGAGCAAACAAAAAATGCCTAAAATTTTACGAGTGTTGTAGCAAAAGATGCAACCTAAGATAATAGATTTAGGGCTATCATAAGAGACCCTAAATGTTGTATATGGATAGGAACAACAACACCAATATAGGGGTACAAGTGGCAACCACTGATAGGGAAGTGAGAGCCAAAATAAAACACAACATCCAAAACGAAAACTAAGAGAGAGCTAGACACAACATAAAGGAGGGATACTGGGAGCCTTGAGGGAAGAAATGACATGAAATGGAGGAGAAGAAAGGGAGTATGTGACACCCTGGCAACAATAGGATAGCTATCGTACCTTACACCAACACAAGGAGGTCGATCCAAGTAGAAAGAGTGAAGAGGTGCCTTCAAGGAGGCCACACCCAAATAGAATGAGAAGAACTTCCTTCTAGGAGGCCACACCCAAACAACCAGAGGAGAGATTCCTTTAAGGAGGCCACACCCAAACACACCTTTAATAAAAAATTGAACTGAACAAGGAGGTCATACCAAAATTTCATACCAAGAGAAGTAAAGGTGTGAGAATGTAAAGTGAGAGTGAGGGGTGAGGTTCCTTTTATAGTATAGGAAGGGTTAGGGTTAGGTTTACTTAAAAACCTAATAATTAAAATAAACGATAATTAATAATAAAAATATTAATTAAAAATAAGTCAAAGTGACTAAAGAATACCAACACCACATTGATGAAGAAGGGGAACAAGGCTCAAGCAAGAGGAGGCTATAAGGCAAATTCAAAGGGGTCTTCTTCAATGTCAAATTGTCGACATAAGTCTCATGATAACTTATAGGATTTTATCATCCCTGCATAAGAGGAATCATCAATGATGTGGTCATGTCCATCTTCATAGTTTCTCCTAGGTCTCATGGACCATCCCGGAAGAGAAGTAGAAGATCACACATCATTACATCTTGCTACTAAAAAAAAACCACCTCGTCCCAGACGAAGTTACCTCAGAACACATATGGGGCCCTAGAACACATCTAGTTTCTTATCGACCAAGGTACAAGACCAAGTATCAACACAAGCGTTAAGCAAGGATTCCTTGAAACACATCCAAGGGCCCTAGAACACATCTAGGGACTTATATCATCAATCACCAGGAACACATCCAAGGATCAATCCAAGCACTGAGAAAGGATTCCCTGCAACAAACCAAGGGGCCCTAGAAGACATCTAGGTACTTATATCATCAACCACCAATGAACACATCCAAGGATCAATCCAAGCACTAAGCAAGGATTCCATGGAACACATCCACAGGCCCTAGAACATATCTAGGGATTGATTTCTTGGTCCTTGACCAAGAACCCAAACAATATAATGGGGGCCCTCACTAGGTTCTTTTCCCATGGCTCTAACTGCTTGGTCCCAAACCAATCAACCCTAGGAGTGTACTCGAGGCCCTGAATCTCAACTAGGGTCTTTTCCATCCTCGAGAGAATGGCTCTTGCAGTTGTACTAATTTCAACATTTTAGGAATGGCACCATATATAATTTGAAATGTGAATATGAATGTAGATCTATCTATTCTTGAATTAAGTGAAAATTACGCTTCAGGTATTTCTTAATCCCATTGTTGAGGATTGCCACACACTAGGCACATTAATAAATTTTGCAAATACATATTCACAGCATCAATTTGACCAATGGTTTGTTGGTGGTATGCTAAACTGAATCATATCTTGAGATCCAACTTTTTTTTGCAAGACCCTCCAAAAGTGGCCTAATAAATCTTGGGATCCAATTTTTTCCGTTAGACGCTCAAATAGTTCCTTATGAATTGTGTGTCCCCGTAACTAGTTAGTTTTCAAAATACCATGTAACATTACAATTTCCCTAGAGAAAAAATGTGCCACTTGGCATGCATCATTTGTCTTCCTACACGGAATAAAATGGACCATTTTGGAAAAGATGTACACTACTACAAACACCTAGTCATGACCCCTTTGGGTTCATGATAGTTCCAAGTCAAAATCCATGGAAATATCAATCCATGGTTCCTTTCACACAAGTAAGGGAATATAAAGGAATTTATTTTGTTGTCCTCCTTTTACTATTGGAAACACCCTATAGGAAGAAACAAAACTATTCACATCTTTTTTCATACTTTTAGGCCAAATAATATTTTTCACTATTTCAAAGCTCTTGTCCTTTCAAAAGTGTTTGCTCAACCCATTTAAATGAAACCCATTTAAGGGCATCTCTATGACAAGATTTTCTCACATTGATCCAAGGGGAATGCTAAGTATAGAACCTTTAAACAATAATCCACGCAATAATAAGAAGCATAAGAATCCTTCAAATAAATGTAAACCAATAAGATCCTGTTCACTTAAAAGAGCAATAATTCTACCAAAGTATGGATCAATGGAATATTCCCTCTTTATTTCTTCAAAGTTTATCTTTATTTCTTCAAAGTTTATCTTGCTCATTACCACCAACTTATAACACCTTATACTTAAGGTATCAACAATTGCATTGGTTTTACCATTCCTATGTTGGGAAACAAATGTATAAGCTCACAAAAATGAGGCCCATTTGGCATGTTTGTGGGATAACTTACTCAAAATGAATTGTTTATGGAGAAGGTAATGACTCCAATATTTTAAGGCTTGTACCAATGCATATAATTCCTTATGGTAAGTGATATACTATTTTTTGTATTTATGTAATTTTTCACTAAGAAAGTTCACAACTTTACCTTTTTGTCTTAATAATCCTTCAATTGCAACTTCTAAAGAATCACATTCAACATTAAAAAGCATGTAGTCTAAACATTTGACTTTTTGGAGTTTTTAACGACATATTTTCTGATCAATTTTTATTTAAATGTGGCAAAAAATTGTTGGAACTCTAGAATTTAATCTGTGCAATTGAGGATGCAAAGTTTGTTTATGCATTCCAAAATACATTTTAAATAACAGAAAATGGTGATTACACTTAGATCTATTTCGCTAAATTCCAATGAAAAAATTTGAAAAGTTGAATGTTTAGACAACACCATTAAAACATTTCTCAAAGTATGATATAGTAAGAATGTGTCCTTCCATGCCCGCACGGGTGTAGACGGATTGACAAGTGCCGTGTAAATGGAAGGAAATTTGTAAAATGAAGTCTCATGTTCGATTCTCACCCGGATTTACTCGTGTGCCATTCTTGCGGACTGGGTGGTTGCACCTGGGGTTATAGTGGTAGCCGACGGGGATCGACCCCATGTCATGCGAGTATGAGAACCACCAGTTACCGATTCCCCCAGTACAAAAAAAGAAAAAAGAATGTGTCCTTCCATCACCCTTCTTTTGAGTTGTTCAAACCTCATAACAATTGTTTTTTTCAAAGTAATGCCTCCCCTCTTGTGCAATCATTGAAGAGGAAAGTTATACCACTAGAATTCCTAATAAATCTCTTATAAATGTTTAAGATTATGATACTTCAAGGAGAAGACCACTCAATAATTTCCTTTATTTTTTCTTGATTCATAATCAATCCACATGCTGAAATAACATTACCCAAAAATACTAACTTATCCTTGCAAAACTCACTCTTTTCAAAGTTGATAAACAACCTTAATGTTGTACATGCTCCTCCATAATTTTGCTAAAAATCAGGATATCAGCAAATCAAAAGGTCTATGATTTATTATTCAATGTGAAATCTAAATATCTAATCCATTGTTCCCATGAAGGTAGCTAGCGAATTGGAGAAGCCAAATGGCATCACTATCGACATCAAAATATTCTTTAAACATATAAACCAATGTTCAACAATGTATAAATTGATGATTACGATCTTTCTCAGAACATTCTTTAAACATATAAACCAATGTTCAATAATGTATAAATTGATGATTACGATCTTTCTGGTGAGAGTTTTCTTCAGGTTTGTCCCAAATATCCATAATGATGTTTGTTACTTGTTCCCTGGTTCAAAGGTTCAAAATCTGTAGGATTAGATTACAGAGTAAATTTCCATTGTGAGTGTATTGTCAGGGAACCGCCATTGGAAAATGGGTTGTGTTAAAGGAAGGAGCACTGATTCAAACTTGGAACCACCCTATCACCGTGGAAATCACTAGAGCTGTGCAAACAGATTTCTGTCAGGAGGAGCCATCATTCCGAAATTAAAAGAGTTGTAGCCGATGTGCATAGTGATAATGTCGTGTGCTGAGAACGAATAGTTGAGAGGGAATCATATCTTACCCAGTCGAAGGTTTTATTGAAGTCGTGTAGAAGGAAAAATAAACACGTGGAGGAAGGCAGCCAACAACATGCTGGGAATCATGATGATGCAATCAGGAGGAGATGCTTGCAACATAGGGTTAGCAATCTAAAGAAAGTCAAATCTACAAGAATGAAATTGTTGTAATAATTCTTAGTTCAATATATCTTCCCCACCAATTTACAAGGAGGTAAAAATCTATTTACTCGAGTGACCGAATTGATGAGCGACTTGCCCTCATTATTGACAAGGTGAAATAGATATGCAAAGGAAAGGAAGACGACATTGCGAGTTGTGGGTATGTTTTAACTTTGGAGACCTCACATATATATATATATATATATATATATATATATATATATATATATATATATAAGTGTGCTTGTTTTATATTAAAACATTTTTATATTGGGTAAAATGGATGATTTTTTAAAGTTGGCATTTATATTAGTAAATGAAATAAATGATGATGAATCTTTAAAATTAAAAAGAGGTCATAGTGTCAAATTGATTCTGGTTATTGATACATTTTGTATCTAGATTATTTTCATATGCATTTATATTATTTTCATATATAATTAGCGAGTATCATGGTTGGGTACTTAGGTGTCTAGGTAGATGGAAGTATGTCCATATTATGGTCGGTTGTTTATTCTTTGCAGTCAAATTTTAATTGATTTATTGGTCACCAACAATGGATGGCTGTTTAGTTTTTCTAGAAGAAATTGTATTTCCAAAGCTAGAAGAGATCAAGTCGAGGTAAAATATCAATATGGATGGTTCTCTAATTAGTTTCGGAGTTCTAGATTTAGGGAACTATCCCTGATTATTTGTTGAAGACATGTGAGTGATATGATAATGAAGTTACGCAATAGGTGTGTGAGTTGATGTCCACTAATTGAATTTGGGAGATTAGTGATTCTTGAATTCGGGAGTGGAAATCGGGAATTCAATTGAGGAGCTAAAACGTTACAAGGGTTAACAAATATCTTGGTGGAATCAGTAGCCTAGAATATTTTGAAATGGTTAAGGGACCCTGATGAAGACCATAACTGATAGAGATTAAGAAAAGTACTCATTAACATAGGGTGTGTTGAAGGAAAATCTCCCTGCGGACAAGTAGATCTCCTCTTGAGAGATAGACTCTTGACTCTTAAGACAAAAGATGATTATTGTGGACAATGACTTCCTTTTAGATCTAGATAAACTAATGTGTGAGGAGGAAGGAGAAAAGAAGTACCTTTTACCGGTGTTGTGTTGAGCTCCAATCTTGAACTCCTCTATAAGCCCTGTAGACAAACAAAAGTACAAACCACTTCCTACTCTACTGAGATTAGTTCGAAATAGATCTATCTATTAGAGACAAATTCATGTGAGATCAAACACAGAATTGAAAGAAACAGGCCAAGCATATTATATTAATGAGAACAACAACGAAGAATACTTACAACCATAGATGTGAGCGTACCAACTTCGTCAAGCCCTCCTCGTCCAAACCCTTGCTCAAACAGTCCACACACTGAATGTTGATGTTTTGAAAGACACCTTCTTCATGAGATCATAGGTTGGATGCTTCACAATACTTTTTTCCCCCTTTTCCACCATGAGAAGGCCTGTTTAAATAGGCTTGGAGAGGCCCAAGTACTTGAGATATCTTTGGGGTAAGTTGAGGATTTTCCTCCTTTAGTTATGGATCTGCCCTAAGATCATGGCTTGACCAAGGATTCGAATCCAACTGGCTTCAGATATTGAGGGGATGTTTCTCTCATTCTTCTCAACAAACCAATTTTCGCCTAGAATAGGTAGCGCTCCTCCAAAAGGGGCATCAGAGTGTTATAGCGCTCCCCACGAGAAGGGAAGCAAAAATTGGTGTTATAACGCTCCCCCAGAAGGGTGGACAGAGTGTTATAATGCTCCCTAACAATGTATGGGGGAGCGCTCCTCTCTGAAACCCATTTTCTAGTGTTTTTCTCAATGGCAAGAAACTTGTACTTGTAGTAGACTAATTCCTCCTCTTCATAACTAATCTTTGAGGTGTCCTAAGTGTCCCTATCATGTTGTTGGAGGCATGACATAGGCAAGAAGGTGGTCTGATATCAACAACACTTATACACTTGCGATCAAGATGCGACACTTGCGACACTTGAAATGACGACACTTGCAACACTTGCGAAGTGAGTAATTTTGAGGTGTAACAGATTGCCCCCCAAAGTGTGAAGTTAGAAGATGAGAACTGATAACTGAAATACTTTGCAGACTTTCAAGCAAGGGTGCGAGCTCAGAGAACTTGACAAAAGATGCACACAACCATCAAACAAATATTAAAACATGCGTCAAACCCAAGGCAGGCATACCTATGCTTAAGTGATAGAGACTTTCAAGGTATGGCCACCATAAATACACTACAGATCCATAATTATATTGATAAAAGGTATAGCCACTAAAGATACACTGTGGATCTATACTTCCATGACCTGAATTGATTGTAGCCACGAAGAATACACAGTGGATCTATGAAATGACAAAACATAGCGATGACTCATACAAAGTGGATCTATGTGACAGTATATGTGTCATTGTTCAAGAGAAACTCTGCTGCAACCTAGGAAAAGTACATATCAGAGTGATCACTCAACCCAGGGTCTTCCTACCGATCCCGATGTAGCACAAATCTAACCATGGGAATAGATTTCCTGATGTCGAACATGGAAAAAACCACTTGATTACCGTTCAATGATGTAAACTGTTAACAAGCACGAGGGAGATCACCCTTGATGTCAATGATTCCCAAGGTACTCTAGTACATTCCAACGAATGTGAATGGATGAGATAAATTCAAACATCTGTGGAATCATTCGATCAAAGGTCAATGATGTAAACCCACTGTCAAATGTGAGGTGGCTTGCCATTGAGGCATGCAGGTCCCAAAGTACTAACTAGTTCCTAAGTCTAGTTCCTGGATAATGTGTTGAAGTCAACAGGAATAGACTCGTCGAAGGAGGGCCTTGATGTATCCCCCATCAACAACACAAAATAGACACATAGATGTAATTGGTAGATCAAATGAACATGGATTGACACAGGTATTGAAACAATATATTTGTAATGGCCGAATCTCGAGGCAGATACTTCCCTTGAACACTGAGGCACAACAACATAAACATGACATGGACCAAAACACGATGATGCAATGGATACTATGACTTTCGTCGAGTGACCCAAAGGAGTAAGAAAAACTCAGAGGATTGGTTCAGTGTAGAGGTTCAGCAGATTAAGATGTGCGCAAAGACAAAGTGCTGTGTTCAAGGGTGACTCTAAGAGTTACTAGTAATTTTCTCAAAAACCACTTGGCTTGCTTCTTTCAATTTTTCCCCCATCCAGATAGATGAGTACCTCTTTTTAATTTAACGAGCTCGACAAGGGTAACACATGCTCGATATAACTTACCTTCGGTAAGTCCCTCTTTCTTTGATTAACGAACTGGAAGAAGTAAGGGTTTGGTCTTGTATGGGCCTGTCGATGTTTATTTAAAGAGTCCAAAGATAGAAAACTCGAAGGTTTTTCATGATTATAGAGTCTAGAAAATCACTTAAAAGAGAACTCTCTTAGTTCTTTTTTTGTAAAGTAGTCGGATGAGACCAAAAAAGAGATAAACTATCACTCAATAGATATTTTCTTCAAATACTTTAACGAGCGTGAAGAGAACAAGGTCGCTCAAAAATATTTTCATGTTTCAAGAGTCTGAAAAGAACATAAAGGTGACTCCAATGTTGTCCTTTTTTGTAATGTTAGTCTTGCGAGTCTGAAAAAGAGA
This sequence comes from Picea engelmannii, assembly GCA_009831015.1. Taxonomy (NCBI): domain Eukaryota; kingdom Viridiplantae; phylum Streptophyta; class Pinopsida; order Pinales; family Pinaceae; genus Picea; species Picea engelmannii. The sequence goes on from ML778739.1 coordinate 1,544,748, forward strand.
TAAATTATCACTCGAAAGATGCCCTTTCAAACCTTTTAAAGAGTGGGAAAGGAAGCAAGATCACTCGACAATCTTTTCATGTTTAGAGAGTCTGAAAAGAGCTTAAAGGAGACTCCATGGGGTTCCTTTTTTGTGTATCCATACAGGTCTGAAAAAGAGATAAAAGTTTACCCAGATGCATTCTCATGTATTTATGAGCACGAGAAAGTACAAAGACTAAGCTCGGTATGCCCCCAGCTTGAAAGCCAGTGGCTTAACTCCAAAATGATCATCAAAAGGTTGGAGAAATTCCCTCCAAGCTTCAATTCATTCACCGATTTCAAGGTTGTCACCAATTTCTCTAGTAGACAAAAAAAGGAGAAGGGTGGATGAAAAGAAGGTTTAAGAGAGGTGACTATTTCATTTTTTAACGAGCTTGACACAGGAAAAGAACTATTCTTAGGGCCTCTATTTCATTTTTTAACGATCTTGCTACAGAGAAGAGAAACTATGATTGTGGCCTTTGCTTGATCATGGCTTCCAAGAGAATAATGCTCTAGAAGGATACCAGGTCAAGGGACAAAACTCGGTCATGCCTTCCAGGAGATCTTCGCTAGATGGAAGATAATCACTCGAGAAGGAGCAAATGTTGAGTGTCATGATAGGGGTAAGGAGATCAAGCTCTAATAAACCTACCGTAGAAATCACCATGTCAACTACTGGATTCAAATCATCAGAAGTCGAAGGCGTGGGAAATGATGGAAAATCAACATCAAGAGGGGAGATATAGTTTATGTCTTCCTGAATTTCTTCACGAGGGGGAAGAAAAGAGGATCAGTGATGGTTATTATCCCAAGGTAACTTGTCAATGTGAAGCATTTCTGGAATAGGTTCATCAAAAGGAAAAGTTGGGGAAATGCAGTCTATCATAGATGACAAGGAACTCAACCATGATTGCATTGAGGAAATATCAGGTGCCAATAGATGTTGATCATTCGACGAGGGAGAAGCGGATTGGATAGAAACGTATGATGTTTCGGCTGGACTAAGTGGCACGGTGTCACCTAATGCATCGAATTCCAACGAACATGATACAATCCAAGGGTTAGATGATTCCAAAGATTGATAAGCCGTGGTCAAAATCATATCGACGGTGGCAATATGATGTGTAGTCAGTGGAAGTGGTGTATGGAAGGTACCCATGAGGCTAGAATATTTTAGTAAGCCAACACCAATGCTTTCATACGTGATCTTGTGGTCTCCCAAGAAAGGAATATTGTTGGTAGCGGGAACATGAGCATCAGTTGTGCAAAAATCCAACTGATCAACAGTGACAATTTTATCCTGATGAGGAAATTGTACACATCGAAAGACCAATGAGGAAATGATCGTCATAGCATAAAACCAACTTCTTCTAGGTAACAAGTTGTAATCGAGCGGAGCATCGACCACCTTGACATCAACAGTAACAGTTTTTCCACCCAATTGGATGGGCAGGGATTGTAAAAGCCCATGGGGATGAAAACCTCGCCCATCGAAGGTGCGTAACATCACTGGGGATTTGTTGAGTGCTGGTGATTTTAAACCTTTTTCAACACGCTAAAGACAAGACACAAGTTGAGGCTCCCTCATCCAAAATAGTTCGGTGTATTTGTTGATTGTGAACAACAACATCAACTTGAAAAGTAAGTTGGTGGGAGATTCGAGACGTATAATTGTCCAGGTTAAACATGATATGGTTGGACGACTCAGGATCAACAACGCCAATAGAGGCCAAGAGCTTTCTACGTTGACTGGGGAAGTGTTGTAGAACTTCTAACGCAGACATAGCACACAGTGCTTGAGCCAAATCTTCAACAATGTTGTAGTTATGGGCGTCATGTGAACTAGGATTAATGGTAGCTTTGTGAATATTTCTCTTAGGAGGGTGTAAGATAGAGTCAAACATGGGTTTCTCAATCTGAAGTGGTCTGGATGGAGGATTAATCGATGGAAGACTAACAGAGGATGATGATGGATCTGGTAAATTACCGATACCATTAGTGTCTTTTCCTTTGTCAGGGTTAGCTGGCGTGTCATATGTCTTAGAGCGAGTGGTCAAATTAATCCCATTAAACATATATATATGTGCACTCAACGAGGCGTCATCATTAAGATGGCTAGAACTTCCCCCAGGAGAGGGGGCTTCAACAACCATGGATTGCTGCTATGGAAAAGGCTGAGTAAGCACAATGGGTTGTGACTTTCCTTGGAGAATTTTGGCCACTTCATTGTGAAGTGGATAGTCTCAAGTGTAGTGATCGTCACCATAAATGATACACGAGAATTTCAGCTTTTGTTGTGTTTGATTTTTGGTAGCAGGTGTTTGATTTTTTGGCTGTTCATTGGTATTTTTTGATTTATTCTTTGTCTTCTTCTTACCTCCCGATTGTTGTGAAGGGGTAGATTGAACTGCATTCACCTCAGAGATCTGAGTTTGGGGGGAGGTAGAGGAGAGTGTGAGTGATTGGGAAGTAGATTGAGTTTTGACGGAACCGATAACACCATCCGCATCAGATGAGGATGACGGCTTAGATGGATCGGTATTAGCTCGAGCAACATTCAGAAGAAAATCATACAAAGTACCATATTGGGAATAAACCAAATCTAAATACTAAGCTCGAGTGATGGCTTGTTCCTCTGTGACCGCGCCACCCATAGAAATATTGCGAGTGGTCGGGGTTAAAAGTGATTTAGTAAACCATTCCGCCAATAATATGTCAGGAATGGTTGCCTTGATCATCCTTCGTTGTCTCCTCCATTCATGAATATGGTCAGAGATATGCACAGAGTTAGTTTGATGAAGGGAGGTCAAGAGTTCAGTACCCGTCTCGTAGCGACTAGGCAGTTGAAAGTGCGTGAGGAAAGACATGGCAAGGGAATTGAAATCATGAAAATAAGCACATGGTAGTTCAATATACCACTTTGTCGATGAGCTTGTAAGTGTTCGCTGAAAAAGATGCAAATGTACAGAATCATCCATGAGGGAGTTTGATGAACACCAAAAATGGAAAGTTTGGAGGAGAATGAAAAGGGGGCTATCCCCCGGGAGGGGTAGGCCCACCATGGAAAGGTAGTCCTCCAGGAGGGAAAAGTTTGTTAGATGGTGGTTGCCCTCCAGCTAGTTGTGTTTAGCTAGTAGGGGTCTGCATTCTCGGGTGAGAAGATGTCCCAACAGGATCGTGTGGAACATGTGGAGTTGTAGAGTAAAAGCTTGTAGAAACGGGGGTAGGAATTGAAGTGCCTTGGAGATGAATAGAGGTGATGAGTCCAACATTAGGATGAACTTGTGCTGGCATAACAATATGGTTAATAACCTGATCGACTGGGTGATTCATGGTTTGACCGGATGGTCCTGTTTCACTAGGAGGGTCATGAGGATGAAAGGGTTGTCGAAAGGATTCAAAATGGTCATAGAGATCGTGTCCCGATGAAGTCCTCCATACAAAACGAGCAGGTGTGGGATTGGTATCTACTACGGTGCTAGGATGAATAGGAGTCCTATACTCATCACCAAAGATTGGTTCTGTGGATCCCATATATGTTTTGGTAAAAATCCTCTCCGGTAATTGTGGGACCTCTTCGTCTATGATGTTCCCAAGGGATTTTAAATGAACCAAAAGTGGTTGGAGAGGGGTTACCAACATAGATGTAGTGGGATTTTCAACCGTAACCAAAGTGCCTTTTGAGTTATCTAACAGAGGAGCAATAACACTTCCAACATTAGATTATTTTTCTACCTCTCTAGGGTAGTTGTCTTCTGGAGGGTTAGGAGGTAAGGGTTGATAGCCTTCCGGAGGTAGCCCTTACATCCTACGTGATCGACGAATACCTTTATCATCTACGGGCTCAATTGTGGAGAATAACAGAACACACTGAAAATCTAGGGCCAACTAACAAAAAGAAACAACATACGCTAATAAAATCTAGGAATCAACCAAGCAAACAAAACTTCTCTCGATGATCGTACTAGTTGGTGATGAAATCCAACGTTGCATGATCAAGTCGAGAAGGGGCTAGGATATGGTGGAATAGTTACAACGGTGACCTGTTTAATAGACTTTCACCTTGGTGCAAGATTCCACACAGTAATTGTGGATTTACCCTCCAAGGAGCCCGAGTGAGTTTGACCAATGTCTATTCCAGGTACAGTAAGACTTCCCTTCACCGTCACCTTGTGTAAGTACCTAAAAATTATGTCAACTAAAGACACCAATTCGCAGTGAGTCCCTGGGCGGGTGCAGTCGACAGTTCGATCTGAAGCGTATGGGCAGGATAACAAGTCCGAAATCAACCCGAGAGGCTCCCACACATAATTGTGGGTATACCTCCAAGTGACGCCCAATATACGATCCAACCACTACAAACAACTGAACCATGAAGGGATAATCTCTGTAATTTTCTCGAATGCGATCTCATGCGTAACCCCTGTGTGAGAGGGGGATCCCAGAAAACCAATACGACAATTGGATTTGACTCTCCCTAGCTCAGGATGCTAATGTTTGTTTTGAAAAATTTGAAGAGTTGTACTCACAACCTAATCCAAAGTGCTAACCCTAGTCTACTATTACTGGAAGATCCTAAAAACAAAAAATGTTCTAGATAATTTTTAATTAGCATTCGTTTTACAGTTGTTCTTTACTCAAAAGGTGTATGAAAGTGAAACTAATGGAATGATGACTCAATTCCCAAAAATATGCGTAAAAGATGATAAGCAATCATTTCTTTTCAATGAACACCTATTTAAGGGAAAGAGAAAGAGTCATTTTTACTATCAAAATACTAATATGGAATGTCCTCAATCAATTCGTTCTCAATCGAATCCAATGCAATGATAAAACATTTCAAAAATGCCTTCTAATATGAAAACCAATCACTAATATGTATCTTTGTCTTTTGTATGTGAATGATGATTAATTCAATGCAAAAAATTCTCCCGCCAACTACCCTTTCAGATCAAGGAGATTCTGACAAGCATAAGCAGGTTTCGCACAAACAACACACCCTCTTGCTATGATTGAAAAAAGAAGCAAAGAGAAAACAAAAGATAACAATGAAAATCAAACAATTCACACAAAAGAGATTTTTAAGAACAATGACCTCAAAAAACCAAACGAGATGATTCACAAATTTCTGATGCCCTTCACCAGAGTTCTTGCTCAGTCGAATAAGAGAGAAGAAAGCAGATGATTGATTCGAGGTTATCAATAGTAGAAAAACTCAAAATAAGGAAGAAGGCCACAAAATTTGAATATCAAAGTGCTCATTTCTAAGAAGGAAGGATGTCAAAGGTCAATAGGAAGAAGCCTTGAATCACAAAGAAGCTCAGCAAGTGAAAAAACAGAGACAAGTCTTCAGGAAAGACAATTCTGGAAAGGATTTTTTGCAAAGAGAGGTTGGCGCTCTGGTATAAGGGGTACCGGAGTGTTATAACACTCTTTCTAAGGCCTTCAGAGAGCGTTGGTGCCCTTATAACAAGGTAGGGGTGCACCAGGCTTCCACAACTCACAAAATTGTCCAAAAACCCCAAAATTCCAGTCAAACTTTGGCAATCAAGATGAATGTGATGGGGTAAGGAGTCAATCAGCATATGAAATCAAATATATGGGGTGAACAAGGTCTAAATAGAAAAAAGGGTAAGACAAGGTCTGTGAGGAAAACCAAAACTGAAAGTTTCGATTCGTCCCCAGTGGAGTCGCCATTTTTTGTTGAAGGAAAATCTCCCTGCAGACAGGTAGATCTCCTCTTGAGAGATAGAATCTTAACTCTTAATACAAAATATGCTTATCATGGACGCTGACTTCCTTTTATATCTAGATAAACTAATGTGTGAGGAGGAAGAAGAAAAGAAGTATGTTTTACTGGTGTTTGTCCCTGCACGGTCCGAGTTGAGCTCCAATCTTGAACTCCTCTATAAGCCCTATAGAAAAACAAAAGTACAAACCAATTCCTACTCTACTGAGATTAGTTTGAAATAGATCTATCTATTAGAGACAAATTCATGTGAGATCAAACACAGAATTGAAAGAAACAGGACAAACATATTATATTAATGAGAACAACAACGAAGAATACTTACATCCATAGATGTGAGTGTAGCAACTTCATCAATCCCTCCTCGTCCGAACCCTTGCTCAAACAGTCCACACACTGAATTTTGATGTTCTGAAAGACACCGTCTTCATGAGATCATAGGTTGGATGCTTCACAATACTTGTTTCCCCCTTTTTCACCATGAGAAGGCATGTTTAAATAGGCTTGGAGAGGCCCAACTAATTGACATATCTTTGGGGTAAGTTGAGGATTATCCTCCTTTAGTTATGGATCTTCCCTAATATCATGGCTTTACCAAGGATTCAAATCCAACTGCCTTCAGATATTGAGGGGATCTTTCCCTCATTCTTCTCAACAAACCAATTTTCACCTAGAATAGGTAGTGCTCCTCCAAAAGGGGCAGCAGAGCATTCTAGTGCTCCCCAAGAGAAGGAAAGCAAGCACTAGTATTATAACGCTCCCCCATAAGGGTGGAAAAAGTATTATAATGCTCCCTAACAGTGTATGGGGGAGCGCTCCTCTCTGAAACCCATTTTTTAGTGTTTCTCTCAATGGCAAGAAACTTGTACTTCTAGTAGACTGATTCATCCTCTTCATAACTAATCTTTGAGGTGTCCTAAGTGTCCCTGTAATGTTCTTGGAGGCATGACATAGGCAATAAGGCGGTATGATATCAACAACACTTATACATGTGCGGTCAATATGCGACATTTAAAATGACGACACTTGCGACACTTGTGAAGCCAATAATTTTGAGGTGTAACACGGTGTTGGAGTAATTCAGTCCTACTTGTATTATGTGTTTAATGTGTCTTCATCATATTATTAATATTGTGGTTTTCTAATTTTGATGTAAATATTATCTCTACATGAGTGATTTACTTTGTTATTTAGGAGTTTTTTAGGTCCATGAGAGATCTTAGATGTGTTCTCAACAAATTATTGTATGGATAACATACTCAATATACATTAAAGCCAAAATTAATATATTGGTATGTGTGTAATGCTTCATTCAATTAATAGAATACAAGAATAGTCTTGGTGTTTGTAAAGAAATTTCTACTCTCCCATTTCTTGTTTCTATACCCACAAGAAAAAGAGAAATTATATCAACAAATAGTCCCATTAGAGGTGCAAAAATTACTTCAATAGTATCCATATTTAACACCATCTCACCAACTAGTTTACCTCCTTCAGCATGTACTACCCATTAAATTGATTTGGTTCTTAGGTGACAAACTTCCAACTCAGGCTTCTTACAAGATTTCTTGTCTAGAAAATGAGGAGACAAATTATAAAATTACGAGAAAATTAATTTATAAGGGAAAACATGACCCTATATGCCACACCTTCCATACTTCATCCTAAGAAGAGAGGAAATAAATGGAGGTTCCATATGGATTCTAGATCCATTAACGAAATGAATTACTAATATGGTTGAATAGCTAGATTGTTTTTCGAGAGAAAAGATAGGAGTGGATACCATCATATTTGAATTAGTCAAGGCACTGAGTGGAATACATCTTTCAAAACAAAGGATTGTTTATTTGAGTGGATGGTGATGCCATTTGGTTTATCCAATGCTACTTTCAATTGAACAATGAATCATGTATTTAGATTACACTCTACCTTCAATTGAATAATGAATCATGTATTTAGATTGCACATTGGAAAATTTATCATAATATATAACTGTATTTTGATGATATCTTGACTTTTAGTAAAAATATCCAAGGAGCATGTAGAATTGAGAAAAGTACTTGAAATAATTAAGGTAGAAAGGTTCTTTATCAACCTTGAAAAGAGTTTTGTTTGTAAGTATAAGTTGGTATTCTTTGTTAATTTTATTTGTAGGTTGATTGATGATGGATCCAAAAAAAATAACCTAAAGTATTGAGTGTCCTACTCCTTTAAGTACCATAGAGGTGAAGAGGTTACATAGATTGATAAACTTTTAATAGAGTTTCATTAAGAATTTAAGTGTTATAAGTACCCCCTTGATTGATTGAAAAAGGGGGAGTTTTGAACAACCCAAAAGAAGGGTTATGGAAGAACCCACTCTTACTATACAATACTTTTAGGAAATTTTTACGGCTAAATGTGATGGTTGAGTTGCAATTGGAGGAGTATTAATCCAAGAAGGTAGGAACATGGACTTTTTTAGTGAGAAATTAATTGAAGATAAACCACAAAAGTATAACACTTATGTATACCACTTATGATAAAGAATTCTATGTAGTTGTACAAGCCTTAAAATATTGGAGTCATTACCTTCTACAAAAGAATTCATTTTGATAACTAATAATCAAGCCTTGAAGTACATTTAAATTTGTACATTAATGTTTTCGACGAACATACCAAACGGGATTCATTTTCTAAGGCCTATACATTTGTTGTATACAATAGGAGTGGTAAAACCAGTCTACTGGTTGATTCATTAAGCATAAGGTGTCATACGTTGGTGGTAATGATTAATGGATTGGTCATCTTTGAAAAAAAGAAGAGTAAATATGCCAATGATCCATATTTTGGTAGCATTATTACAATTCTAACTAGAAAAGACCTTGCTAGTTTACATTCATTTGAAGACTTGTTATTGTTTGATGGATTTTTGTTTATAGGTTCTTAAATTTTAATTTCCCTTGGATCAAAGTGAGAAAATATTGAGAAACAAGTCCACCTGAATGGGTTGTGAAGACACTTTGCAAGGGATAAGACCTTTGAAATATTGAGAGAAAAATTCCTTTGTCCTAATATGAGAAGAGATGTGAACATGAGATGTTTATGATTGAAGGGTTTGTCAAATAGTAAAAGGAGGACAACAAAATCCATGCCTTTATATGCCCTTACCTATGGTAAATGAACCATGGGATAATATTTCAATGGTTTTTTTGTTGGGGATGCAGTGAACCCAAAGGGGCTAGGATTCCATGTTTGTAGTAGTGGACCAATTTTCCAAAATGGCTAATTTCATACCTTGTAGAAATACAAATGATGCAAGCCAAGTGGCACATTTATTCTTTAGGGAAACAATATGGTTACATTGTATTCTAGAAACAATCCCCACTGGCATGGACACCAAATTCGTAGCAACTTTTGGAGGGTCTTGTGGAAAGACATGGATCCCGGAATGTGATTCAATTCAAGATGCCACCCCCAAAATAATGGTTAAATAGGGGTGGTTAATATTTGATTTATGAGGATATGAAACACACAAAGAGGTCTAAAAGGATTAAAAAATGCTCAAAATTTGGCCGTCTCAAATACTCTCAAAAATGAATTCATTGCATACATATCATAAATATATTTCCAACAACACAAAAATAGCCTCAAGCAGAATTTAGATGCTAAATTTATGGCTGGTCAAAGTTCAAGTCAAACAAGGAAAAAAGGCAAAGTCACAGTGACATGTGTCACCACTAGAAGGGTGATAAGTGGCATTCATACATATAACTAATTAGTTGACAAGGTTACCATACATGAATTAGTGGATCAATTATGTAATGACACATGGCTTGATTGTACACTTGGTTGATAGGTAGACCAATGAGAAACCACCACGTGGTAGTCTCCCATTAATCGTTTATGTTTTTTGTTTATCAAACTTATGGTGGATCAACAAGGATAGAACCCCGAACCTCATCCAAGTGATGGAAATGACTTACCATTACACCACATGGTTAGGAATTAACCATATGTGGAATCAAATCTATTTAAAGTCATTTAAATGTTATGTTGGTCGAAAAAAGGGTCGAGGGATAAACCCTTGACCCTTGGTATATATGGATCAAATGTAACCATAACCCATAGTTTTTGAGGATAATGAAACATATGCCAATGGATAAATAAACAAACCATACTATATATGGATTACAGTTGTAACAAAAAAAATGATAAAGGAGAGGCATGCGGGCTTGAACTTGTGACCTCTTCCCCCACAAACCAATGCTTTAACTAACATGCCCATGGTGCCTTTTATTTCAGAAAGACAACAAAAATATGTTTAATGTTTTCCTTAAGTTTCAAAAAAATGGTAGATCCCGCACCCTATTTAACCAACACATGGACCGAGGTGAAAACATATCACTGCATAGTATGGATTGGTCTCGAAGTTCCTGGAAAAGGGTATAAAAAATTGGGGATTGCACCATAATTCCTGCCAAGAGGTTTCTTAGTAGAATTATATGAAGTTTATATCAGTTTTTCTCATAATTTCGTAAGGAATTCGATGGCATATTATCTTTCTGAGTTTGAGCAATGTGTAAGAAGGTCTCTGTAAAAAAACAAGCATTTGATCATTAATAAAGCGGTCTGAATTGGAAGCAGACCTAGGGACATAGCCTGAATTGTGTGAACTATGTTAACAAACTTGTGTATGTGATTTTGGTATTATTCTTGTATTTTTTCTCATTTATATTGCAAGTTTTTTATCATTAAAGTGGATTTGGATAGATAAATAACTGCAAATGTGTTATGCAATGAGTCAATTGATCATTATTATTTTGAAATCAAGTTAGATGATTATGCGATCAAATATTAATTAACATATAAGGATTTTTTGAATCAAGTTGGTATCATAGCCAAGTTTTGACAAGTGTTTGCAAGTGAATTCTTACACTATCCAGATTCAAATGACATTTTGAAAGAAAACAGTGGCTTCCAAAGGAAAGGAGGGAGAATATCCTCCCATGAGACTTGAGGAAGTTATAGCTACACTTCTCTCAATGAGGGAAAAAATAGATTATTTATATTGAAGAATTCGCAATTTTTGTGATACAGAATCTTTGGTAAAAGTTCAAGGAGGAGGTAAAGGTTGTGGAATTCCAGAACCATCTTCACCATTTTCCTCATCATCATCTACCAATGGAGTAAGTGAAAATTATTCAAATAAGAAGAATTCCACTAAGATTTCTTCTCATGCTCATAATTTTCCTTTATTGAAACTAGATGTCAATTTCAAATTGTTGATTTATGATGGAGAATTGAATGAATAAAAGTTGGATGATTGGATCAAACACATAAAGGTATATTGTAGGGTCCAAAAGATTTTGGACGACACTACAAAGATACAACTGGATATTCTTCATCTGGGCGACACAACCTTGATATTGTGGGAGAGTAAGAAACAATTTGATCTCATTCAACAAGGTAAAGTAGTTTCTTCTTGGGACGAATTTACTGTTGCAATAAGAAAAAACTTTTATCCATTACATTATGTGCAAAGAACAATTATTGAATGGCAACATCTCATACAAGGAAAAGGGGAAAATGTTCAAGTACACAAACATGAATTTAAGAAGAAAGCATTATTATTAGAAATTTCTTTATATACTCGTGAAACTCTTCTAAAGTATACTAATGGCATGCATTCCTATCTTCGACACACTATCTTGATGTTTAACCCTACTAAAATTGATGAAGTTTCAGTACAAGATACTCATCTTGAAGCTAGAAATGGAAAGCATGTGATTGAAGATAAGAAGCCACACAAGTTCGAGAAGAAATCAAAAGGAAAATAGAATACTAAAAAATCATCTATAGTAAATAAAGTTGAAGGACCTAGATGTTCTAACTGCAAGAGAAGAGGACATGCGGAAGCACAATGTTGGAAGTTGCATCCAAAATTATGACCAAATATGTTCCCAGATAAAGGGAAACAAAAGATTGTTGCATCTTCTTGACAAGATCTCGGATAAGATTCATGAGATGAATCTAAGATCAGGAAAATGGGAAGAAAAGTTATATATACTATCAAATCTAATTCTTCAATTCAATCTACTAAATTGGAATTTTTTCTTGATTAAAAGAAAATAAGCGAGCTTTTTCTTTTTTAGGGTTGTAGTCAAGCATACAAATATAGATAATTTGTTTGAAAGTGGATCTCAAGTTAAATTAATATATGAAGCAATTTTTAAGAAGTTGGGTTTAAAGACAAAGCCTCGTAGAAAACCATATCCATTATATTGGGTGTGTGACAATACTTAGTTGTAGGTGATGAAACAACGTAAGACTAGATTTGCAATTACAACTCAATTATTTAATGAGGTTGAGTTATATGTTGTACCTCTTGACATTTACGACATTTTCTTGGGTATTCAATACCTATTTGACAGTAAATCTATATTTTATTATGAAAATAATAAATATCACCTTTTTAAGTATGAGATTGAATTCATTGTGAGAGATCATCATTCCAATAATTTTTTTTTTCTCTTGGTGGTGAAAAGAAAAGAAAAAGATATATCATATGCTTTATGAGTTTTTGATATAAGTCATAAACAAGAGTTGGTCAAAATCATATGTAACTATGATGAGTTATCTTGGGAACCTACCTGGTTTCCTTCAAAGAGGGAAGTTGAACATGAAATCTACTTGTAGTAGGATTCTCCTCTTCCTAACATTGGTATGTGCTGGTCAGTGCTAGAGAATGTAGAGATAAAAAAACAAGTTTAAGAGTTGCTCGATAAAAGAATTATGAGGCCAAGTTCGTGGTTCACATATTGTATTATTTCCGAAGAAATACGATACATTGAGAATGTGTGTTGACTTTCAAGCATTGAACAAGGTTATAGTAAAGAACACATATCCTCTTCCTATAATTGATGATTTATGTGATCAATTAAATAATGTTGTTTATTTCAGTGAGCTAAACTTGAGAAATTGTTACCATCAGATCAAGATTGTAGAAAGTGATATATGAAAAATCTCTTTCAAGAAAAAACATGGGTTGTTCGAATGGTTGTTTATTTCATGTATCTTATGTAATGCACTTGCAACATTTATGAAGGTAATGAATGATGTGTTGAGGCCTTACATAAATGACTTTTTCATTGTCTACATAGATGATATTTTGATCTTTAGTCGAACATGGTAAGATCATATAATGCACGTCAAGATAGTATTTGAACTCTTTAAGATGGAGAAGTTGTATATCAAAATGTCTAAATGTGAGTTTGGAAAAAATTCTTTGTTATATTTGGGTTACATTGTAGGGAATGGTCCGTGAAATATGAATACGACAAAAGTCAGGATATTTTGAGGAGCAGTACAATTTCATAGGAAATTCGATATGTTTTTTTTACCACCATAGAATTGAACGAATTATAGAAACGAATACTGTGAAGTCTAAAATTAAATTTCTTCCTACTTATGATGGTTGTTACAGTTTTTGTATGTTCAAAACGATATTGGAAGACCATAAATACGAATACATAATTTCAAAGTAATCTATGAAAAATTACATGCTCTGAAAAATAAGGGTGGAGATAGATAATTTTTTCACTCTCTTTATCCACATATATATATATATATATATAACTGAGTAAACAAAATACAAATACTTTAGAGTTTCGTTGTATGACAATTTTTTTTTAGAGATAGACATAAGATGAAATAATCGTTGGAATCTTTTACAAGATTTTATTAGAGTTCCCTCATCGGAATTCTCCACAAATTTTGGAATCAGAGTACCTTTTTCAAGCGGATTCCTCCCTTGTAGGTCCATTGTGGTATCATTATCCCTGCAAGACAAAGTCGCATATAGTACCAGAGTAATCACATTAAAAATAATTTTCATACATAACGCGATTAATTAAGAGTTAAAGAATATATATATATATATATATATATTTGTAAACATTTTTCACTTATCTTTTATGCGTTGAATTAGAAGCAACCCCGTCGGAGTATAGCCACTTAGTGGTTTTCCTATAGATGCAACCACCACTATGTATTATCTTCAAGATTGGAGGAATGCTTGGGCTCGATAATTCTATAGGAGATATCAAGCGTGGAGGAAGAGGGTGACCGAAATGATTGGTTGGTTCCCTCAAATAACCAGGAGACACCCACCATTAGTTTTAACACACTTACTTTATAAAAAATAAATTATAAAAGAAAGAAAATAAATAAACATAGAGAGAGTCTAAAAGAATCTGTAATGACAATGAAATAAATGGATTACAGAACGACCATTTCATGGTTGTCTTAGAGAATAAGTTTACATAGGGAAGTACGTAAATGAAAGAATGAAGGAACGTTTTTCAACGAGAATCCCTTATCGACCTCCTTTCTTACTACTTGTAAAACTCACAATCACGGTTAACAGTATTTTAATCTCCGTTTTTCTTAAGTAAAACACGGTTACCATTTTATGCAAATACTTTTAGAAGACAAACTGAAGTTTCTCTCTAAGATTAACTCGACGAGAACCCTTGTACCAGGTTTCATATAAGGAGAGGATTAATGAATTTACAATAGCTGGGATATCCTAGAACTAAGTGGAGAAAACAAACTATAGTAATGAAATCCATGTTTAACTATTTCGGTTAATCTAGAGAACATGACTTCGTTGAACGAGAAGACATAAGTTAAAAAAAAACAAAGGGTAAATAGAGGTAATCGATCCCCTTATCTGACTAGACACTCTAAGATGAATGATCCTGATCTCGTCAAGGAAATAAAATGATTAATGGCAATTAGCCAGAAATTTCTATTGTCTAAACCACTAGTTGTTGCCACAAAGTCAATTGGAGTTATATGGGTAAAGGTGTATACCATTACGTGTGAATGAATCCAAACACTTGAGACGTAACAGGACGGGAACCTTTGTTCTTCTAAGTTTTCCACAATTTTAACCTCAGTCACCCCTTTGGAAACGGTATAACATTATCAAATCCCTCCGTCGACCAGAGGAAAGTCTTTTGGAGAAATGGTTGCAGAGCTATCTATTTCATGCGATGACATACCTAGAGCCCATAAAAATGTACACACCCTCTATAAATGTAACTTTCTTACATCCATCCATGTGACACGAGATAATTGGGGCAAGTGGGTTGGTTTTTGCTCTGGCTTGATAGGCCATTACATACTCGAAGAGATAAAATTAAGACACGTCCCTTCGTTGGACTTCTTTTCATTGTACAAATTGACAAGGATTTCATGTTAAAGTTCTTACCAAACCTCGGTTATATCAAGAATGATTCGACATCATGGTATAAACTTTTAATCCTTGTACAAAACCCTCTAACTTTTATACTTTACATGATCCGTGTTTTCCTAAGTAGCATTACCTTAAAGTCTGGTATGTTTGTGTTTTATTTAAAAAGACACGCGAGGTGATTCGTTTTATAAACTTGAAGGGGGAACCTTATTTATTTTGGTAGCGAATTTATCATGTGGTAACAAAGTTAATGGAATAAAAAGAGACATCAGTAAGTGTTGGAAAAATTATGTAGTTTACTTTTAAGAGCATCTCTAAATCAAGGAAGACTCGATGAAGAACTTACCGTTGTGATTAAACTAATAAAAAAAATTATATATGGAAATTTGGGTCTATTACATATGGTATAAGTTACAATACTTGGGCATGAGGAAAACACCAAACAATTATTTTTGTTAAATGAAAATTTAACAAACAATATTTTAGTGTACAAACACACTGTATCAAATTTGTTTCGATAAAAATTTCAGCGTGGAATGGAGAAGAAGATAGACCTGAGAGAAAAAATAATCAAGAGCTTTCTAGAAACCCAAAACATCACACTGAAGGATGTTCAACCACCCAAGTGATGGAAACAATGAAGAATATTATCGTAGAATTGCAGGTGTTTAAACATGATAATGAAAAATTAAAGAAAGATCAGGAATATCAACACAAAATTAATGAAATGTTGTTACGTAGAATAGAAATGAAGAAGAGTCCAAGGAATAATGAAATGGATGGGGAGGTTAGTAAAAAGTCCTCAAAGATCCTAGTCATGAAAAAGAAAGAGAAACCAACTATTCTAATGACACACACATGACAAAAAATAAATCCTCTACAGTAACGAAAATAAAACAAATTGACCGTTTAGATGGATAATTTAAGAAAATCAAACCTTCAACATTTGACTGTCCAGAACTGGTGAGGAGGTAGAAGCTTGGTTTGTTGACATAAATAAATACTTCCATATTTAGAACTTCTTCAGTAATATGAAGGTAAGAATGGCTATTTGCAACCTAAAAGGTAAAGTCAACATTTGGTGGCAAGACTTAAAATTAGCCAAAGGACTAAAAGTGAAGAAGATGGAATGGGAAGATTTCAAGAAACACTTTAAGAAACAATACCTATCAAAAATTTATTATGAAAGAAAGACTAAAGAATTTTATAATTTGGGACCGGGACAAATGTCTATGGATGATCAAATTAGTAAGTTTCTAGATTGAATTTTGTGCCTTATATCAAAGAAGATAAACTAATAATTCAAAGGTTCTTGAGATTTCTACTACAGTCCTATAAATACATAATTGAATTTGATAATCCTAAATCAATGAATGAAGTATTTAGGAAAGCTAGAATGTGTTATGAACATTATAAATAAATATCTAAAACTCCTAAGGGATGGAAAGATAAGAAGAGGGATAAAATGAATCAACAAAATAAAGGTTTCAAACCATCCCCTTATTGTAACGTGACTAAAGGATTCCAAAGGAATGACTATCCCTCTAGCACACACCAAGCTCAAGGGGGAAATAAACTAGTTAAGTTGGGATTCAAGGAGATAGAGGATAGTCCCAGAGAACCATTGAAATGATGACATTGTGGAGAACCCCATTTGTGAAGAAACTTCCAATGCTTAAGCCCAACATATAAAAATTCATTCCATAATATACGAGAAGCTTCAAGAGTCTAAGATATTGGCAAAATCATTCATAGAATCAATGCAACTTTAGATGGAAAACAAGCAGATCATCAATTCACTATTGTGGAAATTCAAGGTAAAATTCATAACAACAAAGTATCTATTTTAATTGACCCAAGAGATATTTTAAACTATGTTACCCTAGCTTTAGTAGACTCAAGAAAGCTAAAGAAAGTAAACCATGCTAAATCCTGGTTAGTACAGTTAGCAATAGGAACAAAAAGAAAGGTAGCCAAATTTATTTTTGAGTGTGAAATAAGTATAAGAGGTTAGAATACAAAGATAAATTTGAACATGTTACTTTTAGGATCATATGACATAATTATTGGAATGGAGCGGTTAGAAAAGAACAAAGTGATATTGAACTATTATGAAAAGCCATTGGTATATAAGGATGAAAATAATATATCAAGAACAATACAAGGAATCAGAAACCAAGTTTTTGTTAGACAAATATCAACAATGCAATTCAAAAAGTGTGTTGGTAATGGTTACAAAATACATGTTATTCATGTAACAAATATTCTAGAGAGAGAAAGAAAACCAAGTTTCGAAAAATTTGGAGTTCTTTAGGGATTTAAGGATGTATTCATGGAATAGATATCAGAACTACCTCCAAGGAGAGAAATATATGTTTCTATTGATTTAATACCTGGATCTGCCCCAGTATCAAATACACCTTATATAATGAGTGTTGTTGAGTTAACATAACTAAAATTTCAATTACAAGAACTATTAGGTAAAGAATACATCAAACACAGTGTTTCAACGTGGGGAGCACTTGTTTTATTTATTAAAAAGAAAGATGGAATGCTAAGATTATGTATTGATTATCGTCAATTGAATAAAATGACGATTAAAAAAAAATACCCTTTACCTACGATGAACGATCTATTTGACCAGGTTGGAGGAGCAAAAATATTCTCTAAACTAGAGTTGAGATCTTGTTATCACCATATTAGGATAAAGGATGAAGATGTAATCAAAACAATGTTTAGAACATGTTATGGACAATATGATTTTTTAGTGATTCGATTTGTACTTAATAACGCACTAGCAAATTTTATGTGCTTGATGAGCAATATATTCATCCAATATTTTGATAAATTTGTACTATTTTTTATTGATGATAAATTGATCTATTCAAAAACTAAAGAAGAATATGAAGAACATTTTAAAATAGTATTACAAACTCTAAGAGAGAATAAATTATATGCTAAGTTTAATAAATGGGTATTTTATCAAAGCAAGATACAATATTTAGGACATGTGATATCAGAAAATGCTATTGTGGTAGACCCTGAAAAGATTAAAGCCATCATGGAATGGCATATTCCTAAAGACGTAGAAGACATACGATCATTTATGAGGATTACTGGTTATTGTCGAAGGTTTATTGAAGGGTTTTATAAAATCGTCTACCCTATTACATCATTGCAGAAAATGGGACAAAATTATTTTGTCTCAAAAATGCCAAGAAATTTTTGATAAATTAAATGTTTTATTAACTACAACACCCATACTGAAAGTGGTTGACCCTTATAAGGATTTTACAGTTTGTGTGGATGCAAGTAAAAAAATATTAAAAGGAGTGCTAAAACAAGATGGACATGTCATTTGTTATGAATCATGCAAATTATTGGAACATGGAAGAAACTATGTAACTCATGATATAGAATTAGTAGTTGTAATTCATGCTTAAAAATGTGGTGACATTATTTAATGGGAAGAAAAATTATATTTCTAACAGATAAAAGTGGTGTGAAAAACTTGTTCAGAAAACAAGATCTCAATGCAAGATAGGTGAGGTGGTTGGCGTTTCTAAGAAAGTTCTATTTTAAGGTATGACACATAAAATGAAAGGAAAATAAAGTTGCAGATGCACTAAGTCGAAGAATAACGAGTTATATGAAGTAATCATCAACAAAACAGAAAGCAATATTGAGGAAAAAATTAAATATGAAAGTAGAAATGATGTAGAATACATCAAAACAACAGATCAATGGTAGAAAAATGAGGGAAATTTGGACAATAAGGATTTTAATATGCATGAAAATGGATTTTTAATGTTCAAAAACATGTTATATGTACCTAATTCTATTGAATTGAAGATGATGATTTTTAGTAAGCTACAAAAAAAAAGCCATATTCTGGCCATCCAGTATACCAAAATATGATAACATCTTTAAGAAAACAATTTTATTGGCCTAATATGAAATATGAAATAGTTGAATACTTGTCTAAATGTTTAGATTGTCAATAGGTAAAAGTTGAACATCATCATTCAACATGTCTTTTACAACCTCTACCTATACCAAAATGGAAATGAGAACTTATTTCAATAGAATTCATTACAAGTTTGCCTAAGACTCAAGTACAAAACCGTTCAATTATGGTAGTGATTGATAAGTTAAGAAAGTATGACCATTTTATACCTATGAAATATACATACAAAGCAATTAATATCAATGAAATTTTTATGAAATAAATATTTAGAGTGCATGGGATTCCTAAGATGGTGATTTTAGATAAAGATGTTAAATTTACATCCAATTTTTTGAAGGAATTGTTTGAAGGTTTGGTTACTAATCTAAATTTCACCACAAGTTACCATCCACAAATGGATGGGAAAAGAGAATGTATGAATCATATTAACGAATATATGCTATGAGTGTATGTAAGAACAAAACCAAATAAGTGGGAAGAGTATCTACACATAGTTGAATTCACATACAATAATGGATATCAAGCATCAAGAAAGATGAGTCACTTTGAAGTTGTATACATAAGGAAATTACAACCCCGATAAGTTGGGGTAATCTAGTTGACATGAATATGGTGGACCAAAAATGCTCTAAGAAATGGAAAATATGGTAAGAAAGGCACAACATAATTTAAAAGAGGCACAAGATCGACATAAAATATAAGTAGATCTGAAAAGACGACATTAGGAATTCAAAGTTGGAGAGCATGTATACCTTAAATTCATAGCAAGGAGGAGCTCCCTAAAACTAGGAATGTGTTCCAAGTTCGCACCAAGGTTTTATGGTCCATTTCAGGTCTTAACTTGAATCGTACCAGTGGCATACGAACTACCATTAAAAGTTCATAATGCTTTTCATGATTCTTTATTAAAAAGGTATAGTCATGATCCTACTCACATCATTGATTGGAACATGGTGCATGTGGAAGCAAAAGGTGAGTTCCAAGTGGTACCTCTATGTGTTCTGGATATGAAAGAAACAATACTTTGAAACAGAGCCATATCCCAAGTAAAGGTGAAATGGAAGAACTTTATCCCTCTTGGGGATACTTGGGAGTTGGAGGAAGAAATGATTAAATCTTAACCAACTCTATTCCAAGTGATGGTTTGAGAAAAATACTAACATTGAGGAAAGTGTTATACTTAAGCGAGAGAGGATGTGACATCCTCAAATTATTAAAAAAATATGTATTTTAATTTTAATGTTTTAAAAATAATTTTCCATTTATGGAAATTCGGTTTTGAAATTGTGAAGCCATTTAATTATTATTTTTAAGACTCTTGGCAAAGAGTTTGACTTTCCAACTTTACTCTTTCGATGGACACATGTATGAGATATATATTTTAATAAATTAAATGCAGGGAATTAGGTGGAACAATGAAGTTAGAAATACTTGACCATGATTCCATGAGTGGGGAACATGTTTGAGTTAAATGAAAGTTGATTTTTACAAGTGCGAGAATCTGGGTTTTGTCACTAGTAGCCCCTAAAAATCAGGGATTTGTAAAGCTGTGAATTTCCCAAGGAGGGAAATGGATGGAAAGTTCTAGGAAATGAAAAAATGATATACACAACATATGTGTGAGAAGGATGTTGCTTAGTATGTTGTCAAAATGACTATTTTTTGTTATGAGCACACATGGTGTTAGGAAAATAATTGTGTGAACTGTATTGAAAGACAATGGATATGGACCGATGCTCGGTTTTCCCTTATGGATTCATGGTCATGCTAGGGGGTGATTAGGACAAGTAATATTGACTGTCATGTATCTACGGTTGGGTGGAACGTGGAATATGTTCCATTGGTTTTCCAGCATCCCTGTTACAAATAAGTGTTTCCTAGATCTCTTTTCTTTTTTGTTAGATACTGAATTGTTATAAAGAAAAATATAATCGATATAATGGTAGTTTATTGTTCATTAGATTTATGTAGCCACATAATATGTGTTTGCTCTACAATTTAACATGTAAAAATGTATTTTATTATGCATGCAAAGATTGCATGTAGCCACAAAAATTTCATTTATGTGTATGCTATAGAATGTGGATTAGTATAGATTCATCTGTGATACATAGATTAAATGTTCATCTTATAACTCATAGATGGTTCTAATTGGAATTATATATTTAGTATAATTACGAAGAAAATAAAATCTTAAACCATTAGGTACTAATATAGAGAGCCCCAAAAACTCTGGAAAATTCCATACACAATGGCATATTTTAAATATTATATAGCCAGGAGATTATTTTAAAATACTCATGTGTGGAAGAAGAGGGAATACTTTAATAATTCTATAAAATTTAGAAATAAAAATTTCTTCCTTTAATAGTACAGTTAAAAATTTATAATGTAAATTCATGCACACTAGAAAATTAAAGAAAACTTAAAATAATAATTGTAGATCAACCTATACCAACAGAATTAAGATCTACATAAATATATTGGGAAACTGTTAATCACATGTTACATTTTAGGGGTTTGGTTACCAATGGATATTTTCTACCAGATAGACTCTGATTGTTTAAACATGTTTGTTTTACCACCATAGAATTCAACGAATCATAGAAACCGGTACTGTGAAGTATAAAATTGAATTTCTTCCTATTTATGAGGGTTTTTATAGTTTTTCTATGTTCAAAATGATATCGGGTGACCACAAATATAAATACAAAATTTCAATGTAATCTATGAAAAATTACATGCTCTGGAAAATAAGGTTGGCGATAGATCATTTTGTCACTCTTGTTATATATATATATATACACACACACAACTCAGTAAACAAATTACACATAATGTAGAGTTTGGTTCTATGACCTTCCAAATGCATTAACAATTTAACAACAATAAAGTTTTAGAGATAGATGTTAAATATAATGTAACCTCAACAGGCTGGATGTACACTACCAGATGTACTTTCTATTCTTGTTTTGTTTGAGCCTATTTAGCTCAACTATTTCCCATTGCATAGTACTTTTTCAGACTCACTTCTTCATGATCTTCTTCATGTACTCGTTTTGTACTTTTCTTCATATATTCTAATATATTGTTTTCTGTTCTATTCTTTCTCTTTGCATTTCTTGCTTCACAATTTATCATGGTATCAGAGCTACAATAGTAAGCCTCTTCACACAGAGTGGAGAGAAACACGATCCTCAAAACAGTGCAGAGCTTACATGGATCTTGAGAGCATTTGACACAGACTTTTCACGAGGCTTGGAGAGTTGTCTGTTATACTCTTGAAAGATCCTCACAGGAAACTTTCACGAGGAAGCTGTCCTCTTATACGCTCAAAAGATTAGCATAAGAAGCTCACACGCCAAAGCAGAGCGTACATCGCTTGAAAGATCGAGGAAGAAGAGAGTGCAGAAGAAGAAACTTTAAAGATTCTTGTAATTTTCAAGAATCATCAAAGAATTCACAAAGAAGAGCTTCATAAGGGAGAAACGTTGAAGATTTCATGGAATTCGTTCAAATTTGTGAAAGATTGATGCAGAAGGCAACATCACTTTAAATCATTTTGGAAATCACTCAAATCTGTTAAAGATTGCAGCAGACAACGCCAATCTTTAAAGAATCCGTATATTTCTTTCAAATCTTTGAAAGATTCACGAATCTTTCTTCCACGGGAGCAAAGAACGCATCTCATGTGCAAAGAACAACCATTGAGGCCATAAGATTCGTCCTGTGAACGGATCCAGAGCAGGAAACCAGTTTAGAAGGGATGAAGAGAGCATAGAAAAGACGAAAGAATTTCAGCCGTCAGATCATGCGCAAAGGACCGACAACAGTTGGATCAACGAGAAGGTGCACGAGGTTTAGTCATCTAAAGCGCACAAGAGAAATTTCGACTTGTGAAGTCGTGAAATTCTTAAATCATTTGGGTCGTCCATCAAGAAACACATGGCGAGATCTCGGCATTTCGTTGACTCACAAGGTGTATAGGTCAGAAGACTCTCGTGAGAATTCGTGAATCGTGAGATCACGAGCTATTATGGACCATTGAATCGCAAAATATCGTGAGCCGTCCATCTTATCCCACCGCAAAATCAGGAATTGGGACTTCGACGAGCGAAGGAGACTGCTCTCCAAAACCCCGATACGTGAAATCTTGACATCGCAAATCGTGAAATCTCGAAAAGATCATAGTCGTCCATTTGTTTAGACACATGGTGAACATCGAGGAAACCATAGGCATATCGGCTACCAGGGTTTCAAGTTGACAAAGGATTTCTGTCATCGTGTGTCGCAAGTCACGAAATGACGAAATGACGAGGACCGTCCATCATAAGGGAACGTGTGGCAACAATCAAGGCCTTTGGGGAAAGTCCTGAAAGGAAAACGCCATCGACATTTCGGGAATCGGCTTTTCGGGAGTCGAGAGACCAAGTGGTCGGGCATTTGAGTCGCGAAACCCCAAAAGCGACTGCGGTCATATCAGGAGAGATAATGTGGACCAGAGGTATAGCCCAAGGGGATAACTGATGTTAACGCTATTTCAACAAATCATCATTTCAGAGTTCGCGGTTTCGAAAACTCTGGGACAAGAGTTCTAAAATCGCAAAATAACGAATCGCAAAATCCTGATAGGATCTGGACCATCAGATCACAGGAAGATCTGGACCATTGAATTGTCCAAAGGCATATTTTGCATTTCGGCAATTTGAAAGGCAGATAACCGGAAAAGATGATAGCGCTTTAACATTAAGGCGCATGGTCACATTGAACGGAGACTAAGGGCCAATTCAAAGCCAATAACCTCTCTTTGGCCATCGACAAATCGGTGTTTCAGTGATCGAAGTTTGGCAAGACAAGAGATCGGAGGACTCGTATAAAGAAGTCCCGACGTCAGAATCGCGAAGCCAAAAACTCGCGAAATCTTGAACGCATAGTTCCGAAGTCACTGCAAATTACACACAGGAGACAAGTAAGTAAGATTTTTTTTTTGTTTTGCTGAATTCCTTAAAAGATGGTGATGTCTAGCAATTTAGGACCAACACAGGGTCTGATTCTTCTTGGAAAGAACTATGATTTCTGGTCTCTTCGGATGAAATCTTTCTTGCAAGCACAAGAGTGCTAGGATCTAGTAGATCGTGGATATGTGGAACTAGATCTAGCAGACCTGTCTTCCATGACTAATCAGTAGAAACTTGCTCAGGCAACGCAGAGAAACAGAGAAAATAAAGATAAATTTTGGATTCAAAATTCTGTGGATGACTCAAGTTTTTCAACAATCACAGGCCCTAGTACTTAAAAACAGGCCTTGGACATCCTTAAATCTTCCTACCAAGGAAATGACAGGGTCAAAACAATTAAACTACAGACCTTGAGAATGCAATTCAAGACTCTAAGAATAACAGAGTTCGAAAATGTGGATCAGTTCATGACCAGAGTCATGGGCATCGTGAACCAGATCAGATTGACTGGTGAAACCATCACTGATCAACGCATTGTTGAGAAAATCCTCAGAAGTTTATCAAAGAAATTCTAAATGGTTGTAATAACAATCCTTGAATCCAAGGATCTATCAAATTTCTCAACAGATGACTTAATTGGTTCTCTGGTGACACATGAGACCAGACTTCATCTCACAGATGTGTCAATCTCCAATCCTTTCAAAACTCAATTCTCCTTCAGCAGACGGAGAGGAAGAGGATGAAGAAGAGTTCACCAAGGAAGAGGGAGCAATCAAAGTAACCCTCACTCCAGTAGAGGTAACAGACAACAGTATCTGAATCAAAATTTCCAAGGTCAAAGACAACAACAACAAAATCAACATCATAATTTCCATCCTCAAAGAGGCAGAGGGAGAATATAAAATGATAAATCAAGCATGCAATTCTATTACTGCACGAAGTATGGGCACTATGAATTTGAATGCAAGAAGAAGCAAGCAGATCACTCTCAGGAAGAGCACATGTGTCAAATCATATGGGAGACACCTCAAGAGTTATGTTTCTCTCATGCCACAAGACTGAAGAACAACCTAAATATCTCTGGTTGTTGGATAGTGGATGCAACAATCACATGACAGGTAACAAATATTTACTTTCATGCATTGATTCTTCAATCCCAACTGATATTACACTTGGAAATGATTACTTAGTCAAGGTTCAAGGAAAATGAACTGTTCCTATTCTTACTAAACAAAATGTAAAGAAAGACATAAACAATGTCTATCATGTTCTAGATCTGAAACATAATTTGTTAAGTGTAGGACAACTCATTGAACATGGCTATAAAGTTCTTTTTGAGGGAGCATCTTGCAAGATATATGACAAAATCCCAAGAAGAAAATTGATTTATGAAATCCATATGACTCAAAATAGGATGTTTCCCCTTACCCTCAGAACTGCAAATTTGAATCAACCATATGCACAAGGCACATCCACCCTAAATGAAACTATGGTTTGGCATACAAGATTTGGAGATCTACCATTTCAGAGTCTAAGTCTTCTTCAGAAGAACTCCATGGTCAAAGGTCTTCCTATCTTTAAAGAGCAAATTCCCCCATGTGAGTCTTGTATACTTGGACAACATAAGAGAACTAATTTTCCACAGTCTTCCACTCAAGCCAAACAACATCTTGAACTTGTTCACAATGACCTATGTGGACCAATGGAAATAGAGTGAATAGGTGGTAGCCTTTACTTTCTAACGATTATTGATGATTTCAATAGAAAAATCTGGATCTATTTTCTCAGACACAAGTCTGAAACTTTTGCAAAATTCAACGAATTCAAGGCAGAAGGTGAAAAATAGAGTGGAAAATATATCAAAGAACTTAGGTCTGATGGAGGAGGAGAATACAACTCCAGAGAATTTGCAAATTTCTACAAATCACAAGGCATTATCATGCAAACAACAACCAGGTATACTCCACAATAGAATGGAGTGGCTGAAAGGAAAAATCAGACAATAATGAATATGGAAAGAACACTTCTTAAAGAGAAAAGTTTGTCAAATACTTTTTGTGTTGAAGCAGTAGCATGCTCAGTTTATCTCCTGAATAGATCTCCAACCACAAGTCTAAAGATGAAAGTTCCCCAAGAAGCATCGAGTGGGACAAATCTCAATGTTGTGCATCTAAGGACATTTGGATGCATAGAATACACTCACATACCTTCTGACTTAAGGAAAAAATTGGATGAAAAAAGTGAGAAATATATTTTCACTAGATATAGTGAAACATCTAAAGCTTACAGGCTTTACAATCCAATCACCAAGAAACTAATTCTCAGTAGAGATGTAAAATTTCTAGAAAACCAATTCTGGAATGATTTAGAAAATCAGCAAATGGACAGCCAAAATCCATTGCTGCCAAGTTCTGAAAACGCAAAAAATTCAGAACAGCAAGTACCTCAAACTATTCTTCCAAGATTGCAGGTACAAAGGCAACCTGAAAATTCTCAGGATAACTCAGCTTCTAGCAGAGAATCATTCTCTGAACCTCAAAATCAGAGAACTCAAAGTTTGAGAGAAATCCATCAGTAGTTGGATGACTTTGAACAACACAACCTTTATGCTTTAATGTCATGTCAACCTACATCCTTTAAGGAAGCATCTAAGTAGCCACATTGGGTTCAAGCCATGAACCAAGAAATTGATTCCATTGAGAAGAACAAGACATGGGATCTTGTTGATTTTCCAAGTCACAAGAAGAGTATTGGTGTCAAGTGGGTTTAAAAAACTAAACTCAATGAAAAAGGGCAGATCGAAAAACAAAAGGCAAGACTTGTTGCCAAAGGATTCTCACAACAACCTGGTACTGATTATGGTGAAACTTTTGCTCCAGTAGCAAGATTAGACACTGTAAGGACTCTATTGGCCATAACAGCCCAACACAAATGGAAAGTATACCAGATGGATGTCAAATCAACATTCCCGAATGGTTTCTTAGATGAAGAAGTTTATGTCGATCAACCACCTGGATTTGAAGTCCAAGAACAACCAGCCAAAGTATATTGGTTGAAGAAAGCCTTGTATGGCTTAAAGCAAGATCCAAGAGTTTGGTACAACAGAATTGACACTTATCTGATCAAAAGTGGTTTCAGCAGAAGCCAAAATGAGCCAACTCTTTACACCAAAACAGATCAACACGGTAAAATTTTAATTCTATGTTTATATGTTGATGACATGATCTATACAGGAAATCCTGAGTTAACAAATTTTAAACATGCCATGCAATCTGAGTTTGAGATGACAGATCTTGGCATAATGAAATATTTTTTATGGATTGAGGTTGATCAATCAACCAAAGGTATTTTTGTCTGTCAGCAAAAGTATGCAACATACATCATCAAAAGATTTCACATGGAAGGATGCAATCCAACAGAAACCCCTATACCCCTAGGCACAAAATTGAGCAAGAATGATGAAGGTCCTACAGTGGACTCTACTCTGTACAAAAGTCTAGTAGGCAGTTTGTTGTATCTCACAGCAACTAGGCCTGACATTATGTATGTAGCTAGCCTTGTTTCCAGATTCATGGAATCCCCCAAAGATTCTCATTGGAAAATGATGAAATGAATTCTGAGATATGTTGGAGGAACTCTCAATTTTGGCTTATGGTACACTAAATCTGATAGTAATCAACTTTCTGGTTACACAGACAGTGATTTTGCAGGCATCCTAGATGACAGGAAAAGCACATTTAGACATGTTTTTCAACTGGGCACAAACCTAATCTCATGGGCATCAAAGAAGCAACCAATTGTTTCAATATCTTCTGCAGAGGCAGAGTATGTCGTTGCTACCTCAGCTTCTTGTCAAGCTATCTGGCTGAGAAGAATATTGAAAGATATGTCACATACAGAAAAGGATCCAACTCTTATTTTCTGTGACAATACTTCAGCATTTTCTCTATCCAAAAATCATGTGTTTCACAAGAAAAGAAAACACATTGACACTCGTTTTCATTTCATACATGAGCTAGTCAATAATGGTGATATTGTACTACAATTATGTGGTTCTCGAGATCAGCTTGTTGATATCTTTACAAAGCCACTGGGAAAATCGGTTTTTGATTTTCAGAGACAAAACTTAGGCATAATCAGTGCTGATGTTTGTAACTGTTGTGTTTAAGAGGGAGTGTTGAATATAATGTAACCTCAACAGGCTGACTGTACACTGCCAACTGTTTTGGCCAGCTGTACTTTCTATTCTTGTTTTGCTTGAGCTTATTTAGCTTAGCTATTTCCCATTGCATAGTACTTCTTCAGACTCACTTCTTCATGATCTTCTTCATGTACTCGTTTTGTACTTTTCTTCATATATTCTAATATACTTTTTTATGTTCTATTCTTTCTCTTTGCATTTCTTGCTTCACAATTTATCAATAGACATAAGGCGAAATAATCATTGTAATCTTTTACAAAATTGTATTAGAGTTCCCTCATCGGAAATATCCTCAAATTTTGGAACCCTAGTACATTTGGAAAGTGAATGCCTCCTTTACAGTTCCATTGAGGTATCATTATCCCTGCAAGAAAAAGTCGCATCCGGTATTAGAGGGATCACATAAAAAATATTTTTCATACATAACGAGATTAATTATGAGTTAAAGAAAAAAAATTTTATTATATGTAAACATTTTTCACTTATCTTTTTTGGGTTGAATCAGAAGAAACCCCTTTGGATTATATTCACTCAGTGATTTTCCTATAGATGCAATCACCACTATGTATTATCTTCAAGATTGGTGGTGTGCTCAGGCTCAGTAATTCCATAGGAGATATCAAGCATGGAGGAAGAGGGCCACTGGAAATATTGGTGGTTTCTCTAGCATAACCATGCGAGACCCACCATTAGTTTTAACCTACTTATTTTCTAAACGGTAAAATTATAATAGAAATAAAACAAATAAACATATACATAGTGTAAAATAATATGTAATGATAATGAAATAAATGTATTACAAAAATACCATTTCATTGTTATCTCAAAGAATGTGTTTACATAGGGAAGAACATAAATGAAAGAATCAAGAAAAAAATTTCGACAACAATCGCTTATCGGCCTCCTTTCTTACTACTTGTAAAACTCATAGTTAGGGTTAAGAGTATTGTAATCTCATGTTTTCTTAAGTAAAACAAAGTTACTATTTTATGCAAATACTTTTAGCACAAAAAAATGAAGTTTCTCTCTAAGATTAACTCGACGATAACTCTTGTACCAAGTCTCGTATAAGGAGAGGATTAATGAATTTACAAGAGCAGAGATATCCAAAAACTAAGAAGAGAAAACAAACTATAGTAATGAAAGTTTAAAGATTCAGGTTAATCCACAGAAGATGGCGCCATTGAACCAAAAGAAAAAAGTAAAAGAAAAAAAGAAGAAGGGTAAATAGAGGTAATCAATCCCATTATATGATAAAGAAATGAGAGCGACTTTACACTCTAATACAGACGACCCTCATCTGATCAAGGAAATAAAATGATAATGACGATTAGCCATAAATTTCTACTGTCTAAACCACTAGTTGTTGCGACAAAGTCAACCAGAGTTATATGGGTAATGGCAGATACCCTTACCTACAAATGAATCCGAACACTTGAGACGTAATAGGATTTGAACCTTTGTTATTCTAAGGTTTCCACAATTTTAACCTCAGTCACCCCTATGGAAACAATACAACATTATCAAATCCCTGTGTCGAATAGAGGAAAGTCTTCTAGAGATACAATTGACATAATGAGTAGGGGAAATGTTTCCAGAGCTATCTGTTTCACGCGATGATATACTTCGATCCCATAAAATTGTACATACCCTTTGAAGATCTTCAAATTTAAGAATATTTAATTCTAAGTGAGCTTTGAAATAAACTTTTGTTTTTGGAAAATTCAGGTTTGGAAATTATTTTCCATTTATGGAAAATATGAATTTGGAATTTTGATTGTTGTTATTATTTATTTGATGACTGTTGGGCAAAGATTCATTTTTCCCAACTATCCTCTTTTATTTTGACACATGTGTAAGACAAAATTTTAATAAACTAAATGTTGGAATAAAAATGGAACAACCAGGTTACAAATAGCTGACCATGAGTGGGGAACAAGTTTGAGTTACCTCAAGGATGATTTTTACAAGTGGCAGAAGTGGAATTTGGCCACTAGCATCCCCCAAATATCATGGATTTGTAAAGTTGTGTATTTCTCCAAGGAGGGAAGGAAATACCTAGGCACAAGGATGCATATAAAAACTAACATACGGAGGAGGCAAAACGTTGCTTAGTATGTTGGGGAAAGGAAACTATTTGTTGTTATGAACATTGTTAGTGTGAGACAAAGGATTTTTCTGATCTGCGGATGGTGACTATAGCTAAGGAGGATCATTCAGTTTGCCCTTATGGAATTATGGTCAGGCTAGGGGGTGAGAAGGATATGTGAACTTGGCTATTCTATTTTATGGCTGGGTGGAACGTGATTGTTGCATTTGTATTCCAGCATCATGTTTCATATATGAATCTCATTTTGTATTCATTTTTCAATGTTATATTTATAGTTATTATTTGTTAGGAATATGTTGACTTTGTGTACATAGGTGAAATCAGTTCTTAAGGGACTGTATGACCATGTTTTACTATGGCTTATCATAGTTATATGATACTGGAAATATTCTTTATTTGAAATGTGATGGTTATATATAGATATTTAAATATATATATGTGTGTGTGTTTGTGTGCTCATACATAAATAAATAGTAGAACTATTGTTATGTTCCTATAGGCCATTGAATATATATATTTGAAATTGATATTCAAATCTGTACATACACAAACACCGCAGAGAATAGATAGAAAGAATAATAGTTTGAATACATTCTTTATTACCACATAAATATAGTGATTTAGTAGAATTCAAATTATCTTGAAAAGAAACCATTGTATTCAATAGATCATTCTTTAAAATATTACAGTTGGAGTACCATAGACAAAAAAACTCCACAACTCCTTGTATTGTAAACAAAGCTCTAAGAAAGAATACACATAATCTGTATGTAACTGTAGTTAAATGCGTGCATGGATATTTCAAGGAAGGACATTGAACTCGAATACCTTTTTAGGTAAGATGCTTCCTTTAACTGATTACACCAACTTGCACAACCTGTAAAATTAATAAATGAGGGTTTAGTAACTGTGGTAGCATTTAATTCTAGGGAAATAAAACAATAGAATATGTCAAGGATGAAACTTAGCTTGAGTCCCGATAAAAATGAGATCGCCTTTTGTTCCTTGTGTGAAAATCTATCCACGATCTAGGTGGAGGAGAAGTGGATTGAAAATTGACAGATGGGTACCCTCGCAAAACAAAAAGGACCCATCATTAATTTCGTATATCCATGCATAGAAATTTTCACTTGCAAAATAGAGGAAGTGACAGTAAGCAAAGAAGTGAAACAAATTATCATCGAAATAGCTCGTGCATATATTAATAAAACATAAATCACATAATAGTAATATACAAACCCTGTATAGAGGACTAAATAAATGGAAGAAGTCGACTGTGGAAAGGTCAACAATTAAACAAAACTACCAATTTAAACCCCTATAACACACAGCTGGAATTTCTGATTTGGGGTAGTGATCACAGTTAATAATTATTAATTTAATAAGTATTCTTAGAGGCCATTAAGGTGTGACCTGTGTATATTCACAATAGATCATTAAAATTAAAAAGAATTATAGGAAGGAAATTATGAAAGTTTGAGTGCATTGAAATTACAGTAACAACCCAATACATAGGTTAAAACCTAACTCGGAAAAGGAAGTTTGAACCCTACATTTTTTTATTCTGCATACGTTTAGCAGATGAGGCGGCGAATGGATACATGCTTAGGAATGGAAGTTATCAAACAAGGATACTTAGTGCACAGTGGTCGACATAGGAAAACCCTTAAACTATTTTTTTTTACAAATGTATCAGACGAGAGATTAAGTAAACGATGTTGTCGAGGTGGTCGCAGGATAAAATCCGATTTTTCATGGAAGAGGAAATATTTTTAGAAAAAGAGGATACAAAAAAATGTTGTTTTGAACGAATAAGATCTTATTAATTTTCCATTTATATACATAATGTAAATTATGAAACTTTACTACAAAGTTCAACCAAAGTCAAGTCTAAATAACATCAACCAATGTAGAATGTTTTGGTATGTTTGGACGCATTCCAGAGTGCAATAATAACAATTTGATGATGGTTAATAAAAAAAAATGAGAAAGTTTAGAGGGTTAACTTCTAACAATGATTCGGCCATGATTTGATTGGGAAGGGACTGCAATGACTATAGGCT
Source organism: Picea engelmannii (assembly GCA_009831015.1). Lineage (NCBI taxonomy): Eukaryota > Viridiplantae > Streptophyta > Pinopsida > Pinales > Pinaceae > Picea > Picea engelmannii. The sequence goes on from ML778739.1 coordinate 1,577,060, forward strand.
TGAAGACTGACAACCAACTGTGAGGAAAACATAATAACCCTCAAACCTGAGTGTTAAAACTTAAGGGTTTCACCCAACGTACAAATAGAACCATGAACACAGTGGAATACTTGGAGGATAACGCATACGAAGGCACAACTGTAATATATTGTCGATCCTCAAACAAAGAAAAAGAAAACATGAAATATGTTCATGGAACCTCTCTTTTATTTTACATTACAACAAAGAGAGAATACATTCAAGGGATACATCTCACATAGAACATAAGTAAAAAAAAATTCACTTACCCTTGCGCATACAGAACCATATATGTGTGTTGCCTCCTTCTATCGCTCACAGAGCTGATCTTTACCAAATCACCAGTCACATATAACAAAGAGGCCATTGTTCACGAGAGTCGAGCCTTAATAAATCACTTGTCATATACAATGCAGAGGCCATCGCTCACTAGAGTTGTCCTTACCAAATCATCGGCCGTATAAAACACAGAGGCAGTTTGTGTTATGGACTAAAGGGGAAAGAAAGAAAACAAGTGTTACCTCAAGGGCCTCTCTAGAGGAGTAATAGTGGCTCGTACGCCGCATACCACTTCCATATGAATTTGAGGGAGGTGGTGAGCCTACATTGGGCGTTCTTGCCTAAGTTTCAATTTTGGAAAGTATGGGATAGGCTTCACTATTAATGGACCAATGTAACATCCCTCTTTTGCGTGTATTGAGCATAATTATTCTTTCAGGACACTTGCTTGCAAGTGATCCAGATTATTATGCTATTGGGTGTCTGATTATGATTATGAGGCATTATGGATATGATGACATGTTATTTTGTTGTTTTGGCATAGCCAAGTGCTATTGACTGGGTTCTCCTGAGTGTGAAGGAATTTGGACCTGATGGATGTAGAGGAATCGATGAAACCCCTTAGATTCTGGATTGAGTCGGGGAGTGGACTATTGGGTTTTTATTGTTGTTGATATGACACATGCACATATGATTATATGTTATAATGATTGACTTTATTTCTGACATGATTCATTGATGATGCAGGTTGACGATAGCTTGTCGACCATATTCACATGTGGAGTAGATGGGTCATGCAAGACTACCAGAGATATTGAGGGAGAGGTGTGGACAACAACCCTGCCACATCCTACTAGCACTCATGTCGTGGATTGAACTGTAGGTTAATCGTTACCTATTTCGAGAAGACCCATGATGTCATGAGGGTAGATTGTGAGAGTCACACACGATGATTCTAAGGGGTGTGCAATAAGGAAGTGACCTTATTCCTTAGAGGCCCTTAGTCTCCCACAATATCACCTGGCAGAGTATTGACTACGGGGTTTTTTTATGTCTACCATGTCAGTCAAGAGGCAAGCGGCACCCTTGGAGAACGTGGTGCGTCCTGAAGGGCACATCATGTAAAAGAAACAGAAAGAGGAAAGTGGCACCCTTGCATCACATAGTGCATCTTGAAGGGCACATTGAGAAAGAGAAACAAAAAGAGGCGAGTGACACCCTTGGAGCATGTAGTGTGTCCTGAAGGGCACGTCACGTAACGAAAATCGAATGAGGTGAGTGGCACCCTTGGAGAAACTAGTGAATCCTGAAGGGCAGGTCATCTTGTTAACTAATAAGTGAATAAACCTATATGTCCTTAGAACAAATAATGTGATAAGAAAGATTTAAAAACAATTTCCCTAATAAAAATGTCTCCCAGCCTAGGAAATTAAAATCTAGGTCGAAGTGATACTTGTGGTAAAAAAAATTTTTTTATTGATATTTAAACATGGGACCAGAAGGGGGTAAGAAGTTCAATTAATTTACTAAAATAAAATGACTTTGGGGGATTAAATTCTTAAAAAGGGGGAAATCATTGTTTGTTACTTATGATAATTAAAATTTATAAAAACAAGGAAAAAGGGGAAAAAGGTAATTTTCTTCGCTTGCTAATTTGAGTTTTAGATAAAAAGGGAAAAGAGGGAAACTTAAAAGAATTAGGAAACTAAGGGAAAAAGGGGGAAACATAAATAAAAAGCGAAACATAAGGAAAAAACAAAATGAATAACTTAGTAAGGAATCTTTCCTTTAAGAACTTTCTAAATTGAACTCAACTAGGACTTTAATAAGTGTGTAAGTCATTAAAATATGTAAGGGAATATGGGGACACCTTGGAGCGATTCTAGGAATGCTTTTAGGTGGGTGAGGGAGATAGGAGTAATTAAATAATTAATGAAATTAATTTCTGGTGCAATGAAGGGGATGGGTGACATGCGTACAGGGAAGGATTTTTCTGAATTAAATTATTGAAAGATAAATTAAATGGGAATTTGAGAAAGAAATCCTTAGGAACTCTATATAAAGGAGGGAGGAAGAGGAGTATGGATATTTTCTTGGATACATAATGTTATGCTACAGAATTTTGGAATTGACTAACTTATCTTGTGGGAGTTGGGATACCCATCTCGGGTACGAGTGGTAGCTCGACCTTTCGAGGAGAGATGGTTGCTAGTGTTTCTTGGATTTAGAGTGTGTGGCCCCTTTGTAGCTCGAGGGGATAAGGAGGAAGAATAATACCCTTGCGTTGGATGGGAGGTACCGGTGAAGTCACATCAGTCGACTCATAGTTGCACGGAGCACGCGGGACAACGACTCATAGTTGTGACCTTGGGATATGATACGCTTGCTTTTATTTTGCATGGTACATTACTATTGATATTGCACTTTCCTTTTTGTACTTTTATTGTTTAAATAAAAGTGTTTTACTTAGCGTTTTTAATAGAGAACTTAAAATCATCATAGTGTTACGCTTGCTACATCGATTCAATCTCCTTGGCCACTGATCCTGATTGCTATGACTGTTTTGTTGTTTTATTGATTAACTGAAGAGGTTGTGCTTTATATTTCATCCTCATACCTAGATCATTAGTCCACACCTGAGAAGTCGACCATGAGCCGGATTGACGGTCGTCACTTTAGTGTTAATAGACCTATATATCTTAATGCCCTTCTTTTCTGTGCATGGATGATGAGTCAAGAATAGTGTTACCCAAATGTCTACCCCTATTGATTGCTCCTGGTTGAGTGATTGTCTTGCGCATTGTTGTGATTGATTACCTCTGTGATTGTTTTACCTTTCTCGCAGTGAATGGCTTATGATCCTCTACATTTGATCTCTACATTTTGATGCATTTCTTGGTGAAGTAACTCTGCATTTTTAATACCCTTCCTGAAAATTTTAGTCTGCATTGGATACATTCTTGGTGAGTTTACTGTGTGTTTTTTTTTATATATGTACAGCTGGTCTACCAATTAACTCTGTGATTTATTACTTTTGATGAAAAATTTTACTATGCCTTTGGCCACAATGGACTGTGTTTTATTCCATTAGTTACTTTGTGGTTTCATAGGATTAAATAACATCCTTATCCCTTATTTACCTTGAGAGTTAGAATTTTTACACTTCGAACTTAATTACACAGAGATTTACCTACTACACTTTAATTCTTTTTTTGCTCTACGTTCAACCTATCTTTTCACCGATTCATAGTATATACACACCTATCAATTACTTTGCATTTTAATGACCAGATTACACTCTGTTTTCATACATTAATTACCCTGTGCGTCTTTCTTGGCATTGGACAACAAGTTATCTTTGATGACCATTTTTCATTTTTCTTTATTTTCTTACCAAATCATGTTATCAACTCGTGTGTTTTTCTCCCAACAATTCATCTTACCAAATAGTTTTTACCATTCCATTGTCACAATAAAATGGACTGTGTTTTACCCAGCATGCCCACGGTGTTTCATGGAATATTTACTCAGTCTTCACATTATGAATTTCATGGCACCCTGCCCAACTTCCTCTCTATGTTTGACACCTTGGATAGATTGCACAAAGATTCTAGCATTTCACCTCTGCAATTTCATTTTAGTTATGGCATTGTTATCTTGTTGTTGCCTCTACAATTTCAGGTATGTAAATGACAACATCTTGATTTATCCTTTCTCTACGAGTTCATCCCTTTTTATGCCAGCAATACCATTTATTACTCTAGGAATTAATTAACATGTCTATTTACTACAACTTTACCATATTTATTAAACAATGAATTTAGTAGCGTTTCCTTGGACACTGTACCTTCTTTGATGAATTTTGTATTACCAATGAATTTTCCTTGATATTTTAACAACGTTTTTATTTAATTATGCCGATATTAATTATTTTGAACAATGTCTTATATAAGCGACAACAATTTTTATATAATAGAATGAAAGTTTTTATTTATGTTCGACAACAATTTTATCCTAGGTAAACAACATTTAATCAATGACAATGATTGCCTTATTGTGATAAACAACATGCCTTATAACCATAGACAACCACTTAAGGTAGTCATAGGCAGCGAATTTATTGGGTTTAATTAGTATACTTGTTTATAGCGATTTAAGGATAACGTTTTCATTTTTATAATAGCGATTACCGACATGTGTATAGAGTCTAATATCTCCCTTGAAATGTAAATCACAACGATATATTACTCAGAGATTTGAGTAACACTTACAGAGCGATGTTAGTAATGTTACACAAATATTGTATAGTCACCAATATAATTACTTCTACGTTGGGATTTGCAATGAATAGCATTTATATAAGACAACTATTTGAATTATCTAATAGACAACTAATACACACTTGAATGACAACAATTTATCTAGACAACAATTTATAGACTAATCCCTTACTTAGAAAACAATTTATTGTTATTTCCTTGTCATTTCCTTTATATCATTAACCCCTTTTGATTGGAAAATGATCACTTGATTGTGGGCAACAAGTGTACATGGATTTATTGATTGATTTATTGTTGATAGATAGCATGCGGTTCGACAGATTTAATGGTATTGATTATACTAATGGGCATGGTTAGAGACCATTAATAGCACCTGATTTATTAATGGACATAATTATTATTATGGGATAGAGATATCTTATTGGATACATTGGTTCATAGTTATGATAATGGTTATGATAATAGTAACATTTGTAATAGATCACTCCTCACAGTTAGACATCATTCTTAACAATTAATGGTTTATGATTTGTTGGCGAAGTCATTTAATAGCTTGCACAATTTAATTTGAGTGATGTCTTATTGCATCTTGTAAACTTGTTTCTTGGGCATGTGGGTGTAGTCCTCTTGTCAGCTATTTCAGTCTACTAGTGTGTTGCATTTGTTGTGAGTCTATGGTCCAGAAAGGTTATGTTGTGTTAGGGTTATCATCATGCCTATCACTTGTCGACGACATGATTCCTGATGTGTGGATCATTATGCACCCTAATGGATAGAGGCAAATGATAACTTGTTCAGAGTCTATGTTATCCATTACAGGCATTGTGATTGTTGTTGTTGTTGTTAGTACTTGGTTTGTAACACTTTAGCGTAGTTCAACTATGCGTGCCATAAAGGTTTCTAGTTATTGGTCATCAAGTTGTTGTGTCGGGATTGTGGATGATGTCCTTAGCTTGTAGGCTTTGTCATTTTGTGTCAAGTTGGTAGTCATTTCTATCTGTCTTGATTTCCTCCTATTTTTCCCAGTTGCTCGATCTGCTAGTGTGTTGACTCGTTGTGTTTGGTTTCCTGATCTACATGCGCGATGTTCATCATTAGGTTCTAGTGTTCAACTGTTGTCGACGTTGCCTTAATTCCTAAAACAAAACAAAAAATACACTTTTTGCTTCACGTGCAATCATAACAATTGGGGTCGTTACATATGGTATCAGAGAAAATTCAACCCGCGACTTGGGAAAACTTCAGCTTTCGTTGATATGATATTTGACTATAATATTACTAATTAAGTTGATGTGTATTTGTGTAGTTAATAATGGTTATAGAGCATCGCAAAGGCAGATGATAGGGTTCTAGGGGAGGAGGCATGATGCCTCTAGTAGAATCCATGGCTAAGGGCTCTAACCCCTAGGGAGATGAACAAGTCGTCAGGTAGGAGAGGATAGCAATGGGTGATGTGGTTGGGCTGATGAGGTCTTTTCAACGGATGTCTCAGGTACTGATCAACCATTTGGATAGAGATGAGGCCAGGGCACTGACACCCCCTGAGGATCCACCACGCGCTCCAGTCGGTACTGGTAGCATTAACCGTGAACTTGAGAAGGTCAAATTTCCTGAATTCTTTGGTGCCTCGGATGGCACAAATGTCGAAGCATGTTGAAGAGTATGGTAATGTTATTTTCAATTCTCGACTATACCTCAAACATGAAGGTCCACATGGCGGTCTTTCAACTAAAGGGGAGTTCTCTTATATGGTGGAAGATGCTCCTGCCACAATTGAACATGGTAGTCGAAGACGTGTTGTTCAAGGAATTGTTCCAAGAGAGGTACCTATCATAGGAATTCATTGAGAATCACCTCAAAGAGTTCAACGCCTTACGACAGGGCGGTCATATGGTGCCCGAGTATGAGGCCCATTTTATGGAGTTTCTTCGGTATGTTCCGCATATCAATACTGAGAAACTTAAGGTCAACATGTTCTTGTTCGACTTTAATATCAGAATACATGAAAAGGTTAGGATTCTAATGCCTCAGAACTTGCATGATGTCGTCCAGAAGGCCCTCATAACAGAGGAGGAGCTTGTTAGCAGGGGTTAGAGCAAGACTCCAATGAGACAAATAGGGAAGGTATCATCTGGTGCGCAACAACATCAAACACTAGTTAGACATACTCCAAGATATCGTGGCTTCCAAAGAGGATCCACCTACACTACACCTAGTTGACCGATGCCTCAACAACGGACTCCTTATCAGGAACCACAACAGAAATGAGAACGTCGACCGCAATAAAATAGTTTAGGCCTATTCGATAGACTAGACCATGATTCTAGGCTGGTGGGTCATCATAATCTACTTCAGGTACCAGGAGTACCGGACCGAAGAAGGGGTGTTGGAATTGTGGGGAGCCACACTACCAACTCGACAACCCAGTGGAGACAAATAGAGCATCTGGATTAGCCAAACCCACTACCGTGGGAGATTTGGGCAAGGCCCATCAGATTCATGTAGCGGTGAACAATTGTCAGGCAGAGCACCAGTCGACTATGATCGAGACGTCAGGTAACGTCGTTGACGAGACCCTTAGTACTTTTATAGATCCCAGTGCTACTAAAAGTTTCATTTCTGGTGCAATGCTAAAAAGGATTAAGGTAAAGGAAGTCGAACATGATGAGTTTATCTTTGTAGAGATGGATTCAGGAGCCAAATAGAATCTTGGAGGAAGGGTTACGGGTTTTACCTTTAACCTGGGAAAGTTTGTCACCAGGGCCAACCTGTGTGTCACGACCTAGGATCATATGACTTTGTGATCAATATGGACTGGTTGGAATCACATGAGGCGATACTCAACTGTAAGATGAAATGGTTGAGCTTGGTCAATGATGAGGGACAATGATGTGTGATTGTAGGTCAGAACCAGGGAGTTTCCCTAAGTTTCATCTCTTCCTTGCATCTATGGAAGAGCATGTGCAAGGGGTGTAAGCTTTATGTGATCCTTGCGTTAAACGAAAATGGAGTAGCAAAAAGTCTAGAACACCTTCTGGTGGTGAGAGACTTTGTGGATGTATTCCCAAAAGAGTTACCTGGGATGCCACCAGAGAGGGAATTGGAATTTACCATAGACCTAAAATCAGGGATTGAACCATTAGTGAGAACACCTTATCGTATGTCAACCCCGGAGTTACAGTAGTTGAGAATTCAACTCAAGGATTTATTGGACCTAGGACTCATACGTCCAAGTGTATCACCATCGGGTGTGCCTATTATTTTCATACAAAGAAGGATGGGATGTGGAGACTCTACATTGACTACCGTCAATTGAACAAAGCAATGATCAAGAATCAATATCCATTGCCAAGGATTGATGATGTGTTTGATCAGATAAATGATGTCATAGTGTTTTTAAAGATCGATTTGCGATCAGGGTATCACAATTATAGATCAAGGAGGATGACATCCCTAAGACTGCCTTTAAGATGAGGTTTGGACATTACAAGTTTACTATTTTACCGTTTGGACGATGGACGAGCATGACGACCACTACATTTTCTGCAAGAGAACAAATTGTATTTGAAATTGTCCAAATGCATGTTTTATCTATTGAAGATTCACTACTTAGGGAATGTCATCTCTGACGAAGGTATTGTCGTGGATCTAGCAATGGTCGAGGCTATTATAGATTGGATTGTGTCAACGAATGTTTCGGAAGTGTGTATCTTAAAGGGTTTATCAAAAATATATCGATTGTTCATCGAGGGATTTTTCGAAGATAGCAAATCCAATCATGAAATTGCAGAAGAGGAATAAGAATTTTGTTTGGACCGAGAAATGTGTGGAAGTATTTCGGAGGCTCAAAGAGCTGTTAAAAACAACATCGATACTAAACGTCCCTGATATTGACGTAGACTTCTTGGTATGCATTTATAGATCCAAGGAAGGCTTAGGTAGAGTATTGATGCCAGACGGTTGAGTGATTGCTTACATCTTGAGGAAAATGAGAAGGAATGAGGAGAACTTTGTGACACATGATTTGGATTTGTTAGCCATTGTATATGCCTTGGAGGTTTGGAGACACTACCTTTTTGGATGAAAAATTGAACTAAAAACGAACGATTGTGGACTACAACACATATTTATGCCAAGTGACCCGAACGTGTGATAGTGGCATTGGTCGGAATTGCTTAGTGAGTGCGATTTTGATATTACTTACATAAAGGGAATAGTGAACTGAGTGGCAGATGCATTGAGTCAGAGACCTCACATCTTTTTAGTGTTGCCTCTTCAGAAGAATATACGTGAAAATATTCTAACTTACAATGTGACGATGACTGGTACAAGGATGTTAAGGATTTTATCAGACAAAACAAAATGATGGTACCGAGATTTGAAGGATTTATGTTTGACAATGATGGATTATTGAGGTTTAAAATTTGGATTTACGTACCATTGAACAACGATTTCAGGAGTTTGATCCTAAATGAGGATCACAGAGAAGTGTACATGGCCCACCTAGGAGCCACGAAGATGAGGGCATACCTTAAACCCTTATTCTTCTGGAAAGGAATGAAGGAAAACATAGTCAACTATGTGGCCAGATGTCTAGAATGTAGCATGTAAAGTCTAAACATAGACATCCAACATGATTACTACAACCATACACTATTCCGAAATTGAAATGGGAGGTTATTTCGATGAATTTCATTGTTGGATTGTCACTGATACCAAGGAGACATGACTCAATTTTTGTGGTAGTTGAAAGTTTTAAGAAGAGTGGTCATTTTATTCCGATGCATACAATATATCAGGAACCTAACATAGCTAGAGTTTTCATCAGTGAGATTGTGAGGCTGCATGGCATAGTGAAGAGGATTATATCTGATCGAGGATTGATGTTTACTGGACGATTTTGGACTAGTTTCCAAGAGGCCTTGTGGACCCAACTCAAATTTAGTACTATGTATCACCCTTAGACTGATGGGAAGATTGAGAAAACAAACCAAATTTTGGAAGACATGTTGCACATGTACATTATGGACAAACAAAAGCATTGGGAAATTTTTTTCCATTGGTAGAATTTGCTTATAACAACAATTACCAAAGCACCATTAAGATGGTGCCTTTCAAGTTTCATTATGGGTGACCACTTTGGATGCCTTTGAGTTGGGATTGGCTTGAGGATAGGGTCCTGGTGGGACCATAAGTGATCCAGGAAATGGAATATCAAATGAAAATGATAATAAAATGGATCAAAGAAGTGCAAGATCGACAAAAATGTTATGACGATCCACGTTGTGTCGATCATAGTTACAAAGTTGGCGACAGAGATGATTTTAAGGATTGAAATTTATTTTAAAATGTAGAAATCTTGGTGAATATTACTAACCCTTCATATGCCAACTATAAATGTTTTGCGATATTTTTTTAAAGATATTCAAATTTCCAAGGATTTTATATAGTTTTTATAAAATTTTGGCAATTTTTAAGGTAAAATAATTGTATCCTATAGAATTTGGCCGAATCATTTTTAAAATAACGAATCTCATTTCTGGCAAAAAAATGGAAAATTATCCCATGAGTGAAATTTAGCCCCTAAAATAATCCATGGCTGGCGATCGAGTATTCTTGTGGGTAAAAATGCATAAGTGTTCGATCAAGCTTGGAAAGCGAGATAAATTATCTCCTAGGTTCATGGGACCTTTCAATATTTTAGAAAGAAAGGGGCCTGTGTCCTATCGACTAGCATTGCTTGATTATTTGAGGCATATACATGATGTTTTTCACGTATCTGTTTTGAGACATTATATTGGTGATCCTACACATGTTATTGAAATGAGTTCCTTGCAGGTATCAGACAAGGGGGTGCTCACAGCTGAGCCGATCCATATTCTAGATCATCGCATTCGAAAGCTAAGGCGTCAAACAATAGATCACGTTAAGGTCCAGTGGGACAATTATAGTCTGCACTCGGCAACCTGGGAGGACACATATGATATGCGCCAACAGTTTCCATTTTTGGTTGATAGCTAGACTTATGATATTGTGATAAACATTACTTCCATTATTATATACTGTGAAACTTTGGGATGAAGTTTAGACCAAGAGGGGGTGTATGTAACATCTCTCTCTTGCGTGCATTGAAAGAACTTATTCTTTGAGGATACTTATTATTCTATTGGGCATCTGATTATGATTATGAGGCATTATGGATATGATGACATGCTATTTTTTTATTCTGACATAGACATGTGCTATTGACTGGGTTCTCCTGAGTGTGAAGGATGTAGAGGCACCAATGAAACCCCTTGGACTATGGATCGAGTCAGGGAGCGGACTATTTGTTTTTTATTATTGTTGATATGACATATGCACATATGATTAGATGTTATGATGATTGATTTTATTTTTGACATGATTCATTGATGATGCAGGCTGACGATAACTTGCCGACCAAACTCACATGTGGAGTGGAGGGGTCATGCATGACTACTAGAGACGTTGAGGGAGAGGTGTTGACAACATCCCTGCCACAACCTACTAGCAGTCCCGCCATAGATTGAAATTTAGGTTAACGATTACCTATTTCGAGAAGACCATGATGCCGTGAGGGCAGACCGTGACATTCTCTCATGATGATTCTGACGGGCACGTAATAATGAAGTGGCATTATTCCTTAGAGGCCCTTAGTCTCCCACAAGATCGCATGGTGGAGTATTCACTCCATGGTTTTTTGATGTCGACCAAGTTAATCAAAAGGCGAGTGGCACCCTTCAAGCACATAGTGCATCCTGAAGGGCACGTCGTGCAAGAGAAACATAAAGAGGTGAGTCGTACCCTTGGAGCATGTAGTGCGTCCTGAAGGGCACGTCATGTAAGATAAACAAAAAGAGGCGAGTGGAACCCTTAGACCACATAGTGCATCTTGAAGTGCACGTCGCACAAGGGAAACATAATCAGGCAAGTGGCACCCTTGGAGCACCTAGTGCATTCTGAAGGGCACGTCGCATTGTTAACTAATAAGTGAATAAACCTAGATGGTCTTAGAATGAATGATGTGATAAGAAAGATTTAAAAACAATTTCCCTAATAAAAATGTCGCCGAGCCTAGGAAATTAAAATCTAGGTCGAATTGATACTTGTGGTAAAAAAATAGTTTATTGATATTTAAACATGGGATGAGAAGAGGGTAAGAAATTCAATTGATTTATTAAAATCAAATTACTCTGGGGGATTAAATTCTTAAAAAGTGGTAAATGATTTTTTCTTACTTATGCTAATGAAAATTTATTGAAAAAAGGAAAAAGGGGAAAAAGGTAATTTTCTACACTTGCTAATTTGAGTTTTAGATAAAAAGGGAAAATAGGGAAAATTAAAAGAGTTGGGAAACTAAGGGAAAACGGGGGAAACAGAAAGAAAAAGCGAAACATAAAGAGAAATCGAAACATAAGGAAAAAGAAGAATGACTAACTTAGTAAGGAATCTTCCCTTTAAGAACTTTCTAAATTAATCTCAACTAGGATTTTAGTAAGGGCGTAAGTCATTAAAATGTGTAAGGGAATATGGGAAAACCTATGAGCGATTGTAGGAATTCTCTTAGGTGGGTGAGGGAAATAGGAGTAATTAAATAATTAATGAAATCAATTTATGTTGCAATGAAGGGGATGGGTGACATGTGTATGGGGAGGAATTTTTCTGAATAAAAATATTGAAAAATAAATTAAATGGGAATTTTGGAAAGAAATCCTTAGGAACTCTATATAAAGGAGGGAGGAGGAGGAGTATCGATCTCTTCTTGGATACGAAACCTTACGCTGCAAATTTTTTTCTTGACTCACTTATATTCTAGGAGATGGGGTACCCATCTCCGGTACGATTGGTATCTTGACCTTTTGAGGTGAGCTGGATGCTAGTGGTTCTTGGGTTTAGTGTGCGTGGCCCCTTTGTGTCTCGGTGGGCTAAGGGGGAACAAGTGTACCCCTAGCGTTGGATGGGATGTACTAGTGAAGTCACATTGGTCGAAAATCAAGAGATGCATGGAGCGTGCTGGACAACAACTCAGAGTTATCACCTTGGGTTACGGTATGCGTACTTTTATTTTGCATGCTAGATTACTATTGATATTGCGCTTTCCCTTCAGTGTTTTTATTGTGTAAAGAAAAGTGTTTTACTTAGCATTTTTAATCAAGAACTTAAAATCATCATAGATTTACACTCGCTGCATCGATTTGATCTCCTTGGCCACCAATCCTGATTGCTATGACTGTTTTGTTGTTTTATTGATTAATTGAAGAGGTTGTGATTTATCTTTTGTCATAATCCTTAGATCACCAGTCAACGCCTCAGCAGTCAGCCAAGATTCGGATTGACGGTCGTCACTTCAGTCTTAATAGACCTATATATCCTAATGCCCTTCTTTTCTGTGCATGGATGATGAGCGAAGGATAGTGTTGACCAACTTTCCTCCCCTGTCAATTGTTCCTGATTGAGTGATTGTCTTGCGCACTTTGTTGCGATTGATTACCTCTGTAATTGTTTTTCCCTTCCCACAGTGAACCACTTATGATCCTCTATGTTTTATCTTTGCATTTTGATGGATTTCCTGGCGATGTAACTCTACATTTTTATTACCCTTTCTGGCAATTTAAGTCTGCATTGGATACATTCCTGGTGAATTTACTGTGTGTGTTTTTTTTTATACATGTACATCTGCTCTGCCAATTAACTCTATGATTTATTACTTTTGATGACAAATTTTACTCTTCCTTTGGCCACACTGGACTGCATTTTATTCCATTATTTACTCTACGGTTTCATAGGTTTAAATAACAACCTTATCCCTTATTTACCTTACGAGTTAGAATTTTTACACGACGAACTTACTTACACAAAGATTTACCTACTACACTTTAAACTTTTTTTTTCTCTACGTTCTACCTATCTTTTCACCGATTCATAAAATATACACACCTATCAATTACTCTATGTTTTAATGACCTCATTAGACTACATTTTCATACATTAATTACCCTGGGAATCTTTCTTGGCATTGGACAACGAGTTATCTTTGATGGCCATTTGTCATTTCATTTTATTTTCTTACCAAATATTGTTATCAACTCATGTTTTTTTTTCCCCTCAAATTCATCTTACCAAATCATCTTATACAAATCATTTTTACCATTGCATTTTCACAATGGAATGTGTTTTACCCATCATGCCCACATTGTTTCATGGCACATTTACTCAATCTTCACATTATGAATTTCGTGGCACCCTGCCCATCTTCCTCTCTACGTTTGACACCTTGCACAGATTGCACAAAGATTCTGGCATTTCACCTCTATGATTTCATTTTAGTTATGACAACGTTATCTTGTTGTTTCCTCTATGATTCCAGGTATGTAAATGAAAACATCTTGAGTTATCCTTGCTCTATGCGTTCATCCCTTTTTTATGCTAGCAATACCATTTATTACTCTAGGAATTAATTGACATGTCTATTGACTGCAACTTTACCATATTTATTGAACCATAAATTTAGCAGCCTTTCTTTGGACACTGTACCTATGTTGATGAATTATGTATTACCAACAAATTTCTCTTGATATTTTAACAACGTTTTTATTTAATTATGCCGACAATAAATATGTTGAACAACGTCTTATATAAATGACTATAATTTTTATATAATAGAGTGCAAGTTTTTATTTATGTTCAACAACAATTTTATCCTAGGTAGACAACATTTCATCGATGACAACGATTACCTTATTTTGATAAACATAATGCCTTAAAACCACATACATCCACTTAAGGTAGTCATAGGCAGCAAATTTATTTGGTTTAATTAGTATACTTTTTTATAGCGATTTTGGGATAATGTTTTCCTTTTTATAATAGCGATTATCGACATGTGTATAGAGTCTAATATCTCCCTTGAAATGTAAATCACAGTGATATATTACTCAGATATTTGAGTAACACTTACACAACTATGTTAGTAATGCTACACAGTGCTTGTATATTCAACAATAAAATTACTTTTGCATTGGGATTTGCAATGAATAGAATTTATATAAGACAACTATTTGAATTATCTAATAGACAAATAATACACACTTGAATGACAAAAATTTATATAGACAACAATTTATTGATTAATCCCTTACTTAGACAACAATTTATTGTTATATCCTTGTCATTTCCCTTATAGCGTTAACCCCTTTTGATTGGACAACGATCACTTGACTGTGGAACGAAAGTGTACATGGATTTACTGATTTATTTCTTGTTTATAGATAGCACGTGGTTCGACGGTTTTAATGGTCGTGATTCTATTAATGGGCATGGTTAGACCCCATTAGTATCACATGATTTATTAATGGACAAAATTATTATTATGGGACAAAGATAACTTGTTGGATACATTGGTTCACTGTTATGATAATGCTTATGATAATAGTAACATTTGTAATAGATCACTCCTTCGCACTTAGACATCATTCTTAACAATTAATGGTTTATGACTTGTTGGCAAATTCGTTTAATAACTTTCACAATTTAATTTGAGTGATGTCTTCTTGCGTCTTTTCAACTTGCTTCTTGGGCGCGTGGGTATAGTCCTCTTGTCAGTTATTTCATTCTACTGGCGCATTGGATTTTTCTTGAGTCTATGGTCTAGAAATGTTATGTTGTGTTAGGGTTATCATCATGCCTATCACCTGGCGATGACACAATTCCTGATGGGGGGGATCATTGTGAATCCTAATGGATAGAGGTGAATGATAACTTGGTCATATTCTGTGCTACTCATTGTAGGTGTTGTGATTGTTGTTTTTGTTGTTGGTACTTGGTTTGTAACTTTAGTATGGTTTGGTTATGTGCACCATAGAGGTTTCCATTTATTGGTCGTCAAGCCATTGTGTCGGGATTGTGGATGATGTCCTTAACTTATAGGCATTGTAATTTTGTGTCGGGCAGGTAGTCATTTCTATCTGCCTTGATTTCCTCATGTTTCTCCCAGTTGCTCAATGTGATAGTATGTTGATTCATATTGGTTGGTTTCTTTATCTGCATACACGATGTTTGTCGTCAGGTTGTAGGGTTCAACTGTTGTCGTCGTTGCCTTCTTGCCTAAAACAAAAAAAAAAATTGCACTTTTTGCTTCACGTGTAGTCATAACAATTGTGGTTGTTACAACTAGTCTAGGAGTAAATGTCTACATGAACCGACCTGTCATCCACCATAAAATGGTTTTGGAACCACTTAATTGTTGATTCATGTTAATAGTCAAACCCTAGAACGAGAATACCATGTTAATAATCGAGTAGTGTTACTGATGTTATGTATAGGTACTTGTTCGTTGTGCCATGGTAAAACAATATGTGATGTATATGTATATTGTCGTTACACTATGATAAATAATATATTTGTATGGATAATCTATATGATAAACAATATATTGTTATGGTATCTATATGATAGTCTCTATGATAAAATAATATATTTGTATGGATAATCTATATGATAGTCTATAGTCTATCGTGTATATTGTTTATCATAGCTAGTGGTTTATGTAGAAGTGGACAATATATGATTAATGATAGTGTATTATGCGATGTAATATGGATATCATGTCTTGACATAGACCTAGTGGTTATTCAAAAGGTTATGATAGGCATGGTCGCAATTTTCTTCAATAAAAATAAGTTTATGATTCTAATCCAATAACGATGCTATAATAAAATATAATAGTAAGAGATAAGTGGTATTTAAAACTCCTTCATCCTTTAAGAGGGATAATGACAAAGAAGTAAAATTGTTATGCATACAATAAAGGAGTAATATATATTGAATGGATTATCTCTGTGTCACAAACATGTTGGAGATTGAAGGAACTTTAATGTCCCCAAACAATTTATTTTTTTATTTGGGAAATTTGCAGTGTATTACATATGGTGCCAGAGATGAAGGTTACAATGCTTGGATGTGAGGGAAAGGCCAAAATTATTTTAATTTTTTTATTTCTATTGTATAAAAACTAACAAATATGTTTACTGTTACAGACAAAACAATTGTTGGTCTGTGGTGATAATGTTAGCACATAATGAAGAAGAAATAAGACCTGAAGAGAATCCAAATCAAGGAGTTTCTAAATAACTAGGGCATAACAGTGAAGGAAGTTCAACGACCCAGGTTTTGGAAACAAAGAATAAACTCATCATGTAATTACAAGCGTTTAAAGTAGATAACGAAAAGATAAAAAAGGAAAAAGAAAACCAATTAGAAATAAATGAAGTGTTTGTATGCAATATAGTAACCAAGAGGAGCCCAAAGAACAATGACAAAGAGTAAGAAGTCAACAAAATGTCCTCTGAAAACTCTGTTCATGAAAGAATAAATGAGAATAGTTCTTTTGAAGACACACACATGACAGGAAACAAAACAACTGTGGGAAGGAAAGGAAAACAAGTAGATCACCTGGAAGGTGAATTCAAGAAAATAACACCGTCCACCTTTGATGAAGAATTAAGGATGGGTGAAAAGGGTGAATCATGGATACTTTATATAAAGAAATACTTTCAGATTTACAACTACTCTAGTAATATGAAAGTCAGAATGGCCATTTACAACTTGAAGGGAAAAGCAAATATCTAGTGACAATACCTAAAATTGGCTAAGGGATTGAAGGAGAAACAAATGGAATAGTTAGATTTTAAAAAACTTTCAGGAAGGAATATTTGTCAGAGCTCTATTACGAAATAAAAAATAAGGAATTCTATGAACTACAACTTGGAAAAATGACTATGGGTGATCGGATAAATAAATTTCTATAACTATTGATATTTGTACCATACATCAAAGAAGACAAAGTAAAGATAGAACGATTCTTAATATGTCTACCATAGTCGTACAAAGACAAAATTGAATTTGACAATCCCAAGTCTTTAAATGAAGTGTTTAGAAAGGATTGGATTTCCTACGATCAGTACAAACATAGGTCTGAAATTCCGAAGGCATGGAAGGAGAATTTCTTCTCCTTCCATGCCTTGGGAATTTTAGACCTCTGTTTGTACTAATCATAGGAAATCCAATCCTTTCTAAACACTTCATTTAAAGACTTGGGATTGTCAAATTCAATTTTGTCTTTGAAACGGGACAAAATGAATCAACGAAATAAAGGCTTCTAACCAGCCCCTTTCCATAATATGGAAAAAAGTTTCCAAAAGAAGGACTATCATTCAAACACCCAGAGTGCTCAAAGGGGAGGTAGATCAGTTAACCTGGGAGTCAAGAAAGTTGGGGACAACCCCATAAAAACATTGAAGTGTTGGGAGTGTGGAGAACCTCACTTGAGGAGAAATTGTCCATGCTTAATTTCCATGGCAAGAACTTCAATCCATAACCTGCAAGAATCTTTGTAGTAGGATATATCGGCAGAAGCATGCACATAATTAATGTAGTTGTGGATGGAAGGAAAGTTGTTCATCAATCCACTATCATGGAGGTTAAAAGTAAAATTCATGATAACCACATTTCCATATTAATTGATCGAGGGGATAGTTTGAGTTATGTTACTCCTGGTTTAGTTGAATTAAACAAAGTGAGGAAAGTAAATCATGTTGAGTCCTGGTTTGTACAGTTAGAAACAAGGACCAAGAAAAAAGTAACATATTTTATTCCTAAATGTGAACTCAGCATAGATGGTCAAAGTACAAAGTTAGATTTGAACATTTTACCTTTTGGATCTTATGATTTAATAATTGGAATGGAATGGTTAGAAAAACATAAAGTAATATTAAACTGTGATGGAAATTCACTTATTTATAGAGACGAAACCAACACAGTTAGGATGATACAAGGGATCAAAAAACCAATTTCGGTTAGGCAAATATAAACCATGCAGTTTAAGAAATGTATGAAAAAAGGTTGCTAAGTTTATGTTGTCCATGTAACTAATCTGATAGAAAAGGAAATCAAACCCAATTTAGAGGATTTTGCAGTCCTACATGGGTTTAGAGATGTATTTGGGGACGAAATACTAGAACTACCTCCAAGAAGAGAGATATATTTCTCTATTGATCTACTACTTGCATCTGCCCTGATATCTAAGGAACGATATAGAATGAGTCTACCGGAATAAACGGAATTGAAAATTCTGTAGCAAGAACTTCTAGATAAAGAATAAATTAGACCAAGTGTCTCACCTTGGGGAGCACCGGTTCTCTTCATTAAAAATAAATATGGGACCTTGAGACTGTGCATTGACTATCAAAAACTAAATAAGATGGTGATCAAGAATAAGGATCCTTTACACAGAATTAATGACATGTTTGACCAAGTTGGAGGAGAAAGAAAATTCTCTAACTTAGATTTAAGGTCTAGTTATCACCAAGTCAGAATAAAATACAAAGACATAAATAAAACATCATTTATAACACGTTACAAACATTATGAGTTTGTCGTAATTCTGTCCAGTCTTACTAATGCACCAACAAACTTTATGTGTTTGATGAATAGTATATTCAGTCAATATATGGATAAATTTTTGTTGTTGTTTATCGATGATATTTCTGTTTACTCAAAAATGGAAGAAGAACATGAAGCACATGAAGAACATCTGGAAATAGTATTGCATACCTTAAGGAAACATAAGTTGTATGTGATGTTTGACAAGAGTGACTTCTACCAAAGAAAGATACAACAACTAGGACACGTGGTATCCAAAGATGGTATTGTCATTGATATGGGAAAGATAAAATCCATTATGGAATGGCCTATTCCTAAGGATGTAGCAGACATCATATCATTCATGGGAATTACTGGTTATTACTGAATATTTATCAAAGGATTTTCTAAGATAGCATATCCAATTCATCCCTACAATAAAAGGGAATAAGATTTACTTGGTCACAAAAGTGTGAGGACAACTTTGATAAAGTAAAAAGACTTTTAAATACAAAACCTATCCTAAGGGTAGCCGATCCTGATAAAGATTTTATAGTTTGCATGGATGCAAGCACGAAAGGATTGGAAGGTTTCCTAACACAAGATGGACATGTCATCTGTTACAAATCACATAAAATGAAAGAACATGAATGAAATTACGTTACAAATTATTTGGAATTAGTAGCCATAATTCATGCTGTGAAAATGTGGTGACATTATTTAATGGGGAGAAGGTTTCTGCTACTAACCGACAATAGTGTTGTAAATTCTTTATTCGGTCAACTAGACCTCAACATAAGGCAAGTGAGATGGTTGACCTTTTTAAGTGAATTTGATTTCTAGGTAAGACACATCAAAGGTAGGGGAAACAAAGCTAAATATGCTCTAAGTCGGAGGACTAACATACTTTATGAGATATGTGTTAGCAAAGAAAAAAAAACATCAAAAAAAGAATAAAATATGCAAGAAGTAATGATGAAAAGTACATCAAAAGAACAACATAATTACAAGAAAATGTAGAAAAAATGAACAAAATAGATCTGAGTTTAGATAAAAATGGACTTCTAAGGTTCAAAAATAGGTTGTATGTACCTAATTATGTTGATCTAAAATCAACAATTCTTGGAGAATTGCACAAAAGGTCATACTTTGTTCATCTAGGATACCAAAAAATGATAACAAGTTTAAGAAAATTGTTTTATTGGCCTACGAGTGAAACAATTGAATATTTATCTAAATTCTTAGATTTTCAACAGGTAAAGGCTGAACATCACCATTCAACTGGTCTTCTACAGCCTCTGCCCATACCAAAATGGAAGTGAGAGATTATCTCGTTAGACTTCATCATAGGTTTTCGTAAGACTCAAAAGTAAAATGACTCGATTATGGTAGTGATTGATAAACTTAGCAAGTATGCACATTTTATGAAATAAAGCAATTAATATTGCTGAATTTTTTATGAAATAAATATTTAGATTGCATGGAATTCCTAATATGGTGATCTTCGATAGAGATGTCAAATTTACGTCATCATTTTGGAATGAATTGTTTGTAGTATTAGATACTAACCTAAATTTCAGTACAAGCTACCATCCACAAATGGATGGGAAAACCAAACGAATGAATTAGATTGTGGAAGACATGTTACAAATGTACGTGAGAATGAAACCAAATAAGTGAGAGGAGTGCCTACACTTAGTTGAATTTGATTACAATAATGGCTATCAGACATCATCCAAGATGAGTCCTTTCGAATAATTATACAGAAGGAAATGCACAACCCCGATTAGCTAGGATAATCCAGTTGATAGGCTTATGATGATACTGAAAATGCTCCAGGAAATGGAGAAAATGGTAAAAAGGGTACAACGAAATTTAAAGGAGGCCCAAAACCGACAGAAAAGATATGAATATTTCAAAAGTAGACATCATAAATTTCAAATTGGTGACCACGTGTATCTAAAAGTCAAAGTAAGGAGGAGATCTCTAAATCTAGGAAATCGTTCAAAGTTGGCACCCAAGTTTTGTGGTCCCTTCAATATTTTAACTAAAATCGGACCCGTGGTGTATCAGCTAGCACTTCCTGGAAACTTAAAAGTTCATAATGTTTTTCATGTATCCTTATTAAAAAGGTATATTCATGATCCTAATCACATCATTGATTGGAACATGGTGCAGGTGGAACCAGAAGGCAAGTTCCAAGCGAAACCTCTGTGCATTATGGATAGGAAAGAAACAGTACTACAAAATAGAGCCATCGCTGAGGTAAAAGTGCAATGGAAGTACTTTAGCCCTAAGGAGGCCACTTGGGAATTGGAGGAAGATTTATGGAAATCTTATCCAACCCTATTCCAAGAGAGGAATGGACACTGAGGACAGTGTTGTACTTAAGGGGGAGAGGATGTAATATCCTCAAATTTTAGAATATTTAATTCTAAGTGAACTTTGAAATAAACTTCCATTTTTGGAAAATTTGGATTTGGAAATTATTTGCCATTTATGGAAAATACGAATATGGAATTTTGATTGTTGTAATTAATTATTTGATGACTATTGGGAAAATATTTGATTTTCCCAACTATACTCTTTTATTTTGACACACATGTAATACAAACTTTTAATAAATTAAATACTGGAAGGCAAATGGAACAACCATGTTAAAAATAACTGATCATTACTCCATGATTCAGGAACAGGTTCGAGTTACCTCAAGGATGATTTTTACAAGTGGATGAAGTGGAATTTGGCCTGTAGAAGTCCTCAAAAATTAGGGATTTGTAAAGCTGTGAATTTCCCCAAGGAGGGAAGGAAAGACCTAGGCACAAGGATGCATATAAAAACCAACATATGGAGGAGGCAGAACGTTTCTTAGTATGTTGGGGAAAGAAAAATATTTGTTGTTATGAACACTGTTAGTGTGAGGAAAATGATTTTTCTAATATGTGGATGGTGACTATAGCTAAGGAGGATCATTTAGTTTTCCCTTATGGACTCATGGCCAAGCTAGGCGGTGAACATGACAAGTGAACTTGTATGTTCTATTCTATGGTTGGGTGGAACATGGTTGTTCCATTTGTATTCCAACATCAAGTTTCATATATGTATCTCAGCTTGTATTTCGTTGTCAATGCTATATTTATGGTTATCATTTGTTAGGAATATGTTGACTGTGTATACATAGCTGAAATCAATTCTTAAGGGACTGTATGACCATGTTTTACTATGGCTTATCATAGTTAAATGATACTAAAAATATTGTTTATTTGAAATGTGATGGTTATACATAGATATTTATATGTGTGTGTGTGTGATTATACATAAAGAAATAATAGAATTATTTTTATGTTCCTATTAGCCATTGAATATATATATTTGGAATTGATATTCAAATATGTATGTACACAAATGCCACAGAGAATAGACATAAAGAATAATAGTGTGAATGCATTCTTTATTACAACATAAATATAGTGATTTAATAAAATTCAAAGTATCTTAGAAAGAAACCATTGTATTCAATCGATCATTGTTCAAAAGATTATATTTGGAGTACCATAGAACAAAAAATCCACAACCACCTGTATTGTAAACAAAGCTCTAAGAAAGTATACACAAAATGTAACGACCTCCTCGTTACGACAACAACTCTATTAACAGGTGCAAATTTTTTGTTTGTTAAGGTGTGTGCGCACGTGTAGAAGTAACAGACACACTTGACTCTAAATCACCATTCAACAACCAACAAGACACCACCACGATGTTCATCACAAGAAGACTAAGGTCACACACGAGTAACAACAAACAATAAAGGACCACATACATAAGGCGCACAACGCAAACATTTAACGACATACTGGGTTATACATAGTATGAACACAGAGGGATGAATCCATAGTAGTAGATCTTACTATTTCTACACAGGAAAGAAGGGCGTTTAATCTTAGTCCTCTGCTCCGGAGAGAGAGAAGGTCAGATAGGCTCCTGGCCGACTGCTCAGGCAGAAACTAGTAATCTCTGTCAGGTGTGTCGCAAGAGTGGAAACCATGCCTTTAAAGGGCCCAAGACTCTTGATACGGCACTGGATTTTTTACACAGAAAGATCACACACAGAGACATAAATACTAAGGCTACAAGGAGGTGTCTATATCCCACCCAACACAAGCAACCACGCAATGCAAGAGAACCAAGTACTACAATATCAAGGGCAACCATGACCTCGATGGAAGATGCAAGTTAGAAGGACACCGACAACGACCAACCACTAGAAGGACTCATTGACTTCAATTACAAACTACTTACCCCATTTGACTTCTATTAGACGATGATTTACCAACACATTCTTAAATATGTAAAATCAGCTAAATTCCATCCCCATTTACTAAGCCATGGTGACTCCTCGTACTTAATTTCAAGGACAGTTCATGATATATGTTTATCACTAACCATAATTATTACAATAACATACCATGAATGAATAATTTCATTACATTTACCTCACTTACCTTGCAATAGGATATAATCCACAACTCATCTCATATGTTAGTATCAATAAATAAACTACTATGACATCTTCATGAAAACTAGCATCATTACATTATAATATAAAGACTTTGCAATTCACTAACTAAATTCATGATAACTACAATGACATCACCATAGCACTAGCATTATTACATTTATGATGCAAGGACTTTGCAATTTAACCATCTAAGTTGCAAGGTCATTACACTAATGATTAAGACATTAATATTCCAATATATTGCATTAGATTACATCGTCAATTCCTCACATTTTAATTCATACCATTCCATCGTAAGACGATTCATAAATTAACATTACCTTACATTCATTATAATACAAGGTTGTAACTTTGTGATAACTTGTTGAAATAACATCACGATAACATTATCTTACATTACTATTACCTTAACATAATGTAATAATGTATTAATTTAATAATGTAATAATTCTAAATCTGGCAGTTACATCAAGGCAGTAATAATTCTAAATCTGGCAGTTACATCAAGGTAGTAATAATTCTAAATCTGGCAGATACATAATGTAATAATTCTAATTCTGGAAGTTACATAATGTAATAATTCTAATTCTGGCAGTTACATAATTCTAATAAGGCAGTAATAATTTAGGCAGTAATAAATCTGGTAGTCACATAATTCTAATAAGGAAGTAATAATAATAAGGCAGTTACATAAGGCAGTAATAACCCAATCCCTTTTTTTCATATTACATGGTATTGAATTTAAATGACAATAAATTGCGCCTTATGGTCACCGCTACCATGGAACTATAATAACTTGACATAGATGACCAGATCCTTTCTTTTATATATAAATTAGCATTGTAATTAAATACAGGAAGGACATTTTATTATTATTAAAAACAATTGAAACTCCAACTACCAGGTCAGAATTTACCACATCGATACCTTTTTACTGTTCGCATGGCAGGATTTAAATGGCAGTGGCCCTATATTTAATGGCGAGAGGAGAGTGGTACACGTAAAACACCAGAGCGCAGCATGGGGGTTTACACCAATTGAAACATGCAACAACAAACTTACCAAATACGTCCGAAACAGAATATGCCCATTAAACTCATCACATTCATATTAATGCCATTAAAACGCAGGTCGAGGTAAAACACAGACCATTAAAACGCCCAATATATTAAAAAAAGAAAACCCACTGTAGAAATTTCCCACCGTATAAAAACACCCAATATATAAAAAAGGAAACCCACTGTAGAAATCACCCACTGTATAAAAACGCCCAATATATAAAAGAAGAAAACCCACTGTAGAAATTGCCCACTGTATAAAAATGCCCAATATATAAAAGGAGAAACCCACTGTAGAATTTGCCCACTGTATAAAAACGCCCACTATATACAACACTCCCTGTACTACATAGATGCCCCCAATGGAACACACGCCTACTGAATACAAATGCAACGCACACAGAATACAAAAATCCAACGCACATGGAATACAAATGCCCACTGTAATAACCTTTTATAAATGACAGTCATAAGGAAAACGCCCATGGCAAGTTAATAAAATGAAAGGCCTGCAAATGAAATGCCCAAGTAAATAAGGAATACGCCCAACGAATTTATACACCATGAAACGATTCCTTCAACACCAGATCAACCCCAGATCAACTGATCTTAAAAATAATAAAAAAAATTCCCAACGAAAGTGCCAAAGCAAATGCCATTACAAGTTTTAATTCCATCAAATATCCAGCAATGAGATCGCCAGAACCAACATTCAGAACATCTTATCCAACAAAATTTTTCCAGAAACAATATCACTGTAGCATACAAGGACGAATTACAACAGCTGAAGCAACATCTTTACACTAATACATCATAATCGCTGAAGTAAATAACTAGGCAGTATACTCTACTAAACACATGAGCATATCGTTGCCTTGCTCCCACTTCAGATGACGTCCAGTGCTCCGTGCTGCGTCCCGCGCCCCGTGCCGCTCCCGCTCTCTGACTGTAGAGACTATACCAGTACCTCCCAGCCAATCTCTAGGGGTAATCTGCTTCCCCCTTAGCCCCTCGAGCCGCAAAGGGGCCACACAAGATCCAGAAGATAAGTCTAGCTTCTTAGCTTGCCTCACAAGGCTGAGCTACCACTCCAATCTGAGCTGAGAAAAATCCAACTCCTCACAAGAAATCAGTCAAGCCACAATACGGCAACATAACGTTACGCTAACCACTCATCCCCTTTCTTCCTCATCTTCCCCTTCTTTTATAGAAATTTGAGACTCACCTACTTTCCCTAAATCCCTATTAATTTAATTTTTAATGAAAATAGTCTAAAACTTCTCTGTCGTCCAAGTGTCACTCATCCCCCACATTTCTCCAAAATTATTTTCTTTAAAAGAAAAAAATTAAAAGACTCATTTCCCTCAACCACCTAGAGTCGCTCCTAAAATTACTCCTAGGTGTTCCTAGATCCCCTTACATACTTTTAATAACTTTCCCTAAGATGAAGTTGGTAAAATTTAGTTCATTTTAGTAAGTCCTTAATTGCTGATTCCTTTTTTCTTTTTACCCTATGTCCCCTACTTTCCTTTATTATGTTTTCTTTATTACAAGTTTCCCTATTTCTATTATTTATTCCTTCTTTTTTTTTAAACCAAAAGATAAATGCGCTAATTAATCTTTTCATTTTATTTTTAAAATCATAACTTGTATACTCCCACACTTTAAATAATTTTATTTCTTCTTTATAATTTAAAAACCATGGGTTTCAATTAATTTATCTCCCTCATTACTTTACCCCCCCTTAATTTAAGAAGACTTTAACTATTACTTAGGAGGGTTTTAGTTTGCGTCCTTATGTTTATTTCTGTAGGGTCTTTTTCTTAAGGCTAAACAAAATTTTATCTTAGAGATGTTTTAAATTTAGGTTTAGATTTGAACTGGGAGACAATTGATTAGGGGAGTCGTTTAAAGAATTTCTTAAGGAGTTAAGGTCTTAGGGTCATCTAGGATTGTCTCATCATCATCTTCAATGCGACGTGCCCTTCAGGACGTACTACGTGCTCCAAGGGTGCCACTCGCCAACTTATGTTTCTTTTGCGCGATGTGCCCTTCAGGATGCACCACGTGCTCCAAGGTTGCCACTCGCCAACTTGACTGATTGGTAGACATCTATAACCCTTGGAGTCAAAACTCCGCCAGGTGAACTAGTGGGAGACTAAGGGCTCTAAGGAATAAGGCCCCCACCTTATTGCGCACCCCTTAGAATCATCATTAGCAACTGTCGCAGTCCGCCCTCACGACATCGTGGATCCTCTCAAACTAGTTAATCGTTAACCTATAGTTCAAGCCACGACGGGAGTGCTAGTAGGCTGTTGCAGGGTTGCTGTCCACACCTCTCCCTCAACCTCTCTGAAAATCATGTGTGGCCCCTTTACTCCATATGTGAGTCTAGTCGGCAAGCTATCGTCAGCCTGCATCATCAACCATCATGTCAGAACATGTCAACAACATATCATCAAATCAATAAAAATATCACAGTAAATAAATCATCCTAAATAGGACACTCCCTGACTCAATCCGGAGTCCAAGGGGTTCCACCGATGCCTCTGCATCCTCAAGGTCCAAAACCCTGCACACTCAATAAAACTGAGCCAATAGCACCTATCTAAATAAAGTAGTGAAAACATCATGTCATCTATCATAACGCATCATAATCAAGTATAAATGCATTAACATCAGAAAATTCCAGATCACTTGCGAGCAAGTGCCCTCAAATAATAAGTTTTCTCAGTGCGCCAGAGTGGGATGTTACATACACCCCCTCTTGGTCTAAACTTCGTCCCAAATTTTTTTAGTATAAATGCTGAATAAAAGTACCACAGTATCATAAATTTATCTATCAAGCAAAAATGGAAACTGTTGGTGCATATCATATGCGTCCTCCTAGGTCGCTGAGTGCGGACTATAACTGTCCCACTGGACCTTGACCTGATCTACCATTCGACATCATAACTATCGAACGTGATGATCTAAAATGCGCACTGGCTCAACCGTGAGTGCTCCCTCATCCAATACCTGTAAGGAACTCATGTCAATCACGTGTGTAGGATCACTAATATAATGTCTCAAAACAGATACATGAAAAACATCGTGCATATGCCTCAAAGAATCAAGCATGGCTAGTCGATAGGCCACGGGCCCCTTTCTCTCCACAATCTCGAAAGGTCCCACAAACCTAGGAGAGAGTTTATCTCCCTTTCCAAACTTGATCGAACTCTTATGTGGTTTAAACCGCAAGAAGACTCGATCGCCAACCTCGTAACTACGGTCGACTCGGTGCTCATCAACATAACTCTTCTCCTGATGTTGTGCTTCCTTAATCCTTTGTATTATGGTTTGCATCTGCTCTTCCATTTCTTGGATCGGTTCTGGTCCAACCAGGACTCTATCCTCCAGCCGATCCCAACTCAAGGGTGTCTGACATGGTCTCCCATAAAGGAACTCAAAAGGCACCATCTTAATGGTGCTCTGGTAACTATTGTTATAAGCGAACTCTACTAGAGGCAAGAATTCCTCCCAACGTTTTTGTTGGTCCATCACGTACATGTGCAACATGTCTTCCAAGGTTTGGTTCGTACATTCTGTCTATCCGTCCGTCTCAGGGTGATATGTAGTACTAAAGTTAAGTTGAGTTCCCAAGGCCTCTTGGAAACTCGTCCAAAATCGTCTAGTAAACATTGATCCTCGATCAGATATAATATTTTTAGGCACGCCATGCAGCCTCACAATCTCACTGATGAAAACTCTCGCTATGTCAGGTGCCTAATACGTCATACACATAGGAATAAAGTGAGCACTCTTGGTTAGAGTGTCTACTACTACAAAAATCGAGTCGTGCCTCCTTGCCGTCAGTGGCAATCCAACAATAAAATCCATCGATATAACTTCCCATTTCGATTCTGGAATGGCATGTGGTTGAAGTAATCTTGTCGGGTGTCTATGTTCAGCCTTCACCTGCTGACACTCTAGACATCTAGCCACAAAGTTGACTATGTCGGCCTTCATTCCTTTCCAGAAGAATAAGGGTTTAAGGTCTGCCCTTATCTTCGTAACTCCTAGGTGAGCCATGTAAACTGCTCTATGAGCCTCACTCAGGATCAACATCCTCAACTCGTCGTTTGGCAGTACGTAAATCCGACTTCTAAACCTCAATAAACCATCGCTATCAAACGAATATCCCTCATATCATGGTACCATAATTGTGTTTTGTCCGATAAAATCCTCGACTTCTTTGTACCAGTCATCATCACGTCGTAAGGTGAGAATCTTCTCACGTAGATTCATCTGAAGAGGTAACACCGAAAAGATGCGTGGCCTGCGACTCAAAGCATCTGCCACTCGGTTCACTGTTCCCTTTATGTAAGTAATGTTGAAGTCGTACTCGCTAAGCAATTCTGACCAACGTCGTTATCGCGCGTTCAGGTCGCTTTGCATAAAAATGTGTTGTAGTCCACAATGATCAGTCCTTAATTCAAATTTTCGTCCAACAAGGTAGTGTCTCCAAACCTTCAAGGCATATATGATGGATAATAACTCCAAATCGTGCATCACGTAGTTCTCCTCATGCCTTCTCAGTTTCCTTGAAATGTAAGCAATCACTCTTCCGTCTTGCATCAAGACTCCTCCTAAACCTTCCTTGGATGCATCAGTGCGTACCAAGAAGTCTACGTCCATGTCAGGGACCTTTAGTATTGACGCTATTGTCAACAACTCTTTAAGCCTTCGAAATGCTTCCGTGCATTTCTCAGTCCAAACAAACTTCTTGTTTTTCTTCTACAATTTCGTGATCGGATTTGCTATCTTTGAAAATCCATCGACAAACCGTCGATAGTATCCTGCTAAACCCATAAAGCTACGCACTTCTGTGACATTCGTCAGTGCAGGCCATTCCATAATATCCTCAACCTTGGCTGGATCCACGACGATACCTTCGTCGGAGATGACATGCCCTAAGTAGTGAATCCTCGATTGATAAAAAGAGCATTTGGACAACTTCCCAAACAATTTGTGCTCTCCCAAACACTGTAGTACCAAGCGCAAGTGCTCCTCATGCTCCTCCGTCATCCGAGAGTAGATCAAAATATCGTCAATGAATACTTGGACAAACTTGTCCAAGTACTCGTGGAACACCCCATTCATCCAACTCATGAATACCCCTGGAGCGTTTGTCAATCCAAATGGTAAAATAGTAAACTTGTAATGTCCAAATCTTGTCTTAAAGGTGGTATTAGGGACGTCTTCGTCCTTGATCTGTAACTGGTGATACCCTGATCACAAATCGATCTTGGAGATCACCGTCACACCCTTCATCGTCAATTCTTTGTAAGGGATACTGATTCTTGATCATCAATTCTTTGTAAGGGATACTGATTCTTGATCGTAGCCTTGTTCAGTTGACAGTAGTCAATGCAAAGCCTCCATGATCCATCCTTCTTTTGAATGAAAATAATTGGTGCACCCCACGGTGACACATTAGGACATATCAGTCCCAGGTCCAGCAACTCCTTCAGTTGCATTTTCAACTGTTGCAACTCCGGGGTCGACATCTGATAAGGAGTTCTTGCTATCGGTTCGGTCCCTAGTTTCAAGCCTATAGTAAACTCCAATTCTCTTTCTGGTGGCATCCCAGGCAACTCCTCTGGAAATATGTCCACAAACTCCTTCACTACCGGAAGGTGTTCTATACCTTCTTCTACTCCCTTTTTGTTTAGCGCAAGGATCGCATAAATCTTTCACCCCTTGTGCATACTCTTCCGTAATTGTAAGGAAGAGACGAACCTCAGGGATACTCCCTGGTTCCGTCCTACAATCACCCGTCTATGTCCTTCATCATCGACCAAGCTCAATCTCTTCGTCTTACAGTTGAGTATCGCCTCATGCGATTCCAACCAATCCATACCAATCACGACGTCATAAGATCCTAAGATTGTGACGTACAAGTTGACCCTCGTGAAAAACTCTCCCAGGTTAAGGGCACAGCCCGTAACCTTTCCTCCAACCTTTTTTTTGGCTCCAGAAGCCATCTCTACGAAGCTAAACTCGTCCTGTTCGACTGCCTTTACCTTAATCCTTGTTAGCACTGCACTAGAAATGAAACTCTCAGTAGCACCTAGGTCTATCAAAATACTAAGGTTCTGGTCAGCGACAATACCTGTTGTCTCGAGCACAGTCGACTGGTGCGCTACCTGGCGGTTATTCACCGCCGCATGAATCCAATGGGCCTTGCCCATATCTCCCACTGTAGCAGGTCCGGCTGATCCAGATGCTCTGGTCCTCTCCACAGGACAATCGCGCTGGTAGTGTGGCTCCCCACACGTCCAACAACCCTTCTTTGGCCCAGTAGTCCTGGTACCTGAAGTAGAAGATGTTCCCACCGGCCTGAAACCATGGTCTATTCTACTGAATAGGCCTAAACTGTTGCTGCTACGGGCAACGCTACTGCTGGTGTTGTGGTCCTCGATAAGGTGTCTGTTGCTAAGGCGGCGGTCGTCGAGGTGTAGTGAACGTGGATCCCCTCTGGAAGCCGCGATATCCCGGCGTATGTCTCACTGGTGTCTAGTGCTGTGGCATTCTAGATGAACCCTGCCCTTCTCGTCTCACTGGAGTCCTGGTCTGACCCCCGCTGATAAGCTCCTCCTTTGCTATGAGGGCCTTTTGGACAACGTCGTGCAAGGTTTGGGGCATCAAGATCCTAACCTTTGCATGCAGGCTACCGTTAAGGCCAACCACGAACCGGTTGACCTTGAGCTTCTCTATGTTAAGGTGCGGAGCATACCGGAGCAGCTCCATAAAACGTGCCTTGTACTTAGGCACCGTACGACCTCCCTGTCATAATGCGTTGAACTCATTGAGATGAAGCTCAATGAATTCCTCTGAAAGGTACCTCTCTCAGAACCATTCCTTGAAAAGTTCCCATGACACGTCTTCCATGACCATGTTCAGCTGTAGCAGGAGCGTCTTCCACCATAGAAGAGCGCTCCCGTTCAGTTGAAAGACCGCCATGCGGACCTTCATGTTGGAGGTATAGTCACGAAGTGCAAAGCACATCGCCATATTCTCCAACCATGCCTCGGTGGCTGCACCATCCGGGGCACCAAAGAACTCAGGAAATTTAACTTTCTCGAGTTCACGGTGAATGCTACCTGTAATGGCCGGTGCGCGCAGTGGAACCTCAGTAGGTGCCGATGCCCTGGCCTCATCTCTGTCCAATCAGTTGATCAATGCCTCGGACATGAGCTAAAAAGATCTCATCATCCCAACAACATCACCAACTACTATCTGCTCCTGTCCGAGAACCTGCTCACCTCCCTGGGGGTTAGACCCCTTAGGCATGGATGCTACTGGAGGCATCACGCCTCCTCCCCTAGAACCCCGTCGTCTGCCTCCGCGACGTCCTCTAATCATGATTACTTGCACGTACACAATCAACTCGATCAACAACAGTATAATCAATCTAATCATGTCAACAAAATCCGTAGCGAATCCCAAGTCGTGGGTCGAACCAGCTCTAATACCATATGTAATGACCTCCTCGTGACGACAACAACTCTATTAATAGGTGAATTTTTTTTTTTTGTTAAGGTATGTGCACGCGTGTAGAAGTAACAGACACACTTGACTCTACGTTGCCATTCGACAACCAACAAGACACCACCACGATGTTCATCAAAAGAAGACTGAGGGCACACACGAGTAACAACAAGCAATAAAGGACCACAGACATAAGGCGCACAACGCAAACATTTAACGACATACTGGGTTATACACAGTATGAACACAGAGGGATGAATCAATAGTAGTAGATCTTACTATTTCTGCACAGGAAAGCAGGGCGTTTAATCTTAGTCCTCTGCTCCAGAGAGAGAGAAGGTCAGATAGGCTCCTGGCCGACTACTCAGGCAGAAACTAGTAATCTCTGTCAGGTGTGTCGCAAGAGTGGAAACCCTACCTTTAAAGGGCATGAGACTCTTGATATGGCACTGGATTCTTTACACAGAAAGATCACACACACAAACATAAATACTAAGGCTACAAGGAGGTGTCTATATCCCGCCCGACACAAGCAACCATGCAATGCAAGAGAACCAAGTACTACAATATCAAGGGCAACCACGACCTCGATGGAAGACGCAAGTTAGAAGGACACCGACAATGACCAACCACTAGAAGGACTCATTGACTTCAATTAAAAACTACTTACCCCATTTGACTTCTATTAGACGACGATTTACCAACCCATTCTTAAATATGTAAAATCAACTAAATTCCATCCCCATTTACTAAGCCATGGTGACTCCTCATACTTAATTTCAAGGACAGTTCATGATATATGTTTATCACTAACCATAATTGTTACAATAACATACCATGAATGAATAATTTCATTACATTTACCTCACTTACCTTGCAATAGGATATCATCCACAGCTCATCTCATATGTTAGTATCAATAAATAAACTACCATGACATCTTCATAAAAACTAGCATCATTACATTATAATATAAAGACTTCACAATTCACTAACTAAATTCATGATAACTACAATGACATCACCATAGCGCTAGCATTATTTCATTTATGATGCAAGGACTTTGCAATTTAACCATCTAAGATGCAAGGTCATTACACTAATGATTAAGACATTAATATTCCAATATATTGCATTATATTACACCGTCAATTCCTCACATTTTAATTCATACCATTCCATCGTAAGACGATTCATAAATTAGCATTACCTTACATTCATTATAATAAAAGGTTGTAACTTTGCGATAAATTGTTGAAATAACATCACAATAAAATTATCTTACATTACTATTACCTTAACATAATGTAATAATGTATTAATGTAATAATGTAATAATTCTAAATCTGGCAGTTACATCAAGGCAGTAATAATTCTAAATCTGGGAGATACATAATGTAATAATTCTAATTCTGGCAGTTACATAATGTAATAATTCTAATTCTGGCAGTTACATAATTCTAATAAGGCAATAATAATAATAAGGCAGTAATAATTTAGGCAGTAATAAATCTGGCAGTCACATAATTCTAATAAGGCAGTAATAATAATAAGGCAGTTACATAAGGCAGTAATAACCCAATCCCTTTTTTTTCATATTACATGGTATTGAATTTAAATGACAAGAACTTGCACCTTATGGTCAACGCTACCATGGAACTACAATAACTTGACATAGATGACCAGATCCTTTCTTTTATATATAAATTAGCATTGTAATTAAATACAGGAAGGACATTTTATTATTATTAAAAACAATTGAAACTCCAACTACCAGGTCAGAATTTACCACATCGATACCTTTTTACTGTTCGCATGGTAGCATTTAAATGGCAAGGGCCCTATATTTAATGGCGAGAGGAGAGTGGTACACGTAAAACACCAGGGCACAGCATGGGGGTTTACACCAATTGAAACATCCAACAACGAACTTACCAAATACGTCCGCAACAGAATATGCCCATTAAACTCATCACAGTCATATTAATGCCATTAAAACGTAGACTGAGGTAAAACACAGACCATTAAAATGCCCAATATATTAAAAAAAGAAAAACCACTGTAGAAATTGCCCACTGTATAAAAACGCCCAATATATAAAAAAGGAAACCCACTGTAGAAATCGCCCACTGTATAAAAACACCCAATATATAAAAGAAGAAAACCCACTGTAGAAATTGCCCACTGTATAAAAACGTCCAATATATAAAAAGAGAAACCCATTGTAGAATTTGTCCACTGTATAAAAATGCCCACTGTATACAATGCCCCCTGTACTACATAGATGCCCCCAACGAAACACACGCCTACTGAATACAAATGCAATGCACACAAAATACAAAAATGCAACTCACATGGAATACAAATGCCCACTGTAATAACTTTTTATAAATGACAGTCATAAGGAAAACGCCCATGGCAAGTTAATAAAATGAAAGGCGTGCAAACGAAATGCCCAAGTAAATAAGGAATATGCCCAATGAATTTATACACCATGAAACGATTCCTTCAACACCAGATCAACCCCAGATCAACTGTTCTTAGAGATAATAAAAACAATTCCCAACGAAAGTGCCAGAGCGAATGCCATTACAAGTTTTAATTCCATCAAATATCCAGCAATGAGATCGCCAGAACCAACATTCAGAACATCTTATCCAACAAAAGTTTTCCATAAACAATATCACTGTAGCATACAAGGACGAATTACAATAGCTGAAGTAACATCTTTACACTAATACATCATAATCGCCGAAGTAAATAACTAGGCAGTCTACTCTACTAAACACATGAGCATACCAGTGCCTTGCACCCACTTTAGATGACATCCCGCGCTCCGTGCCGCGTCTCTCGCCCCATGCCGCTCCCGCTCGCCGACCGTAGAGACTACACCGGTACCTCCCAGCCAATCTCTAGGGGTACTCTGCTTCCCCCATAGCCCCCCGAGCCGCAAAGGGGCCACACAAGATCCAGAAGATAAGTCTAGCTTCTCAGCTTGCCTTGCAAGGATCAGCTACCACTCCAATCTGAGTTGAGAAAAACCCAACTCCTCACAAGCAATCAGTCAAGCCACAATCTGGCAGCGTAACGTTACGCTAATTATTCATCCCCTTTCTTCCTCATCTTCCCCTTCTTTTATAGAAATTTGAGACCCACCTACTTTCCCTAAATCACTATTAATTTAAGTTTTAATGACAATCCTCTAAAAATTCTCTGCCGTCCAAGTGTCACTCATCCCTTATGTTTCTCCAAAATTATTTTCTTAAAAAAAAAATAATTTAAAGACTCATTTCTCTCACCCACCTAGAGTCGCTCCTAAAATTACTCCTAGGTGTTCCTAGATCCCCTTACATGCTTTTAATAACTTTCCCTAAAATGAAGTTGGTAAAATTTAGTTCATTTTAGTAAGTCCTTAATTGCTGATTTCTTTTTGCTTTTTACCCTATGTCCCCTACTTTCCTTTATTATGTTTCCTTTATTACAAGTTTCCCTATTTCTATTATTTATTCCTTTTTTTTTTTTAAACCAAAAGATAAATGCGCTAATTAATCTTTTCATTTTATTTTTAAAATCATAACTTTTATACTCCCACACTTTAAATAATTTTATTTCTTCTTTATAATTTAAAAACCATGGGTTTCAATTAATTTATCTCCCTCATTACTTTACACCCCCTTAATTTAAGAAGACTTTAACTATTACTTAGGAGGCTTTTAGTTTGCGTCCTTATGTTTATTTCTGTAGGGTCTTTTTCTTAAGGCTAAACAAAATTTTATCTTAGAGATGTTTTAAATTTAGGTTTAGATTTGAATTGGGAGACAGTTGATTAGGGGAGTCGTTTCAAGAATTTCTTAAGGCGTTAAGGTCTTAGGGTCATCTAGGCTTGTCTCATCATCATCTTCAATGCGACGTGCCCTTCAGGATGCACTATGTGCTCCAAGGATGCCACTCGCCTCGTTCGTTTCTGTTGCGCGATGTGCCCTTAGGATGCACCACGTGCTCCAAGGGTGCCACTCGCCAACTTATGTTTCTTTTGCGTGACATGCCCTTCAGGATGCACCACGTGCTCCAAGGGTGCCACTCGCCGACTTGACTGATTGGTAGACATCTACAACCCCTGGAGCCAACACTCCACGTGGTGAACTAGTGGGAGACTAAGGGCTCTAAGGAATAAGGCCCCCGCCTTATTGCACGCCCCTTAGAATCATCGTGACTGACTATCGCAATCCACCCTCATGACATCGTGGATCCTCTCGAACTAGGTAATCGTTAACCTATAGTTCGAGCCACGGTGGGAGTGGTAGTAGGCTGTGGCAGGGCTGTTGTCCACACCTCTCCCTCAACCTCTCTGGAAATCATGTGTGACCCCTTTACTCCATATGTGAGTCTATTCGGCAAGCTATCGTCAGCCTCCATCATCAATCATCATGTCAGAACATGTCAACAATATATCATCAAATCAATAAAAATATCACGGTAAATAAATCATCCTAAATAGAACACTCCCTAACTCAATCCAGAGTCCAAGGGGTTCCACCGATGCCTCTGCATCCTCAAGGTCCAAAACCCTGCACACTCAATAAAACTGATTCAATAGCACCTGTCTAAATCAAGTAGTGAAAATATCATGTCGTCTATCATAACGCATATTAATCAAGTATAAATGTATTAACATTAGAAAAGTCCATATCACTTGCGAGCAGGTGTCCTCAAATAATAAGTTTTCTCAGTGCGCCAGAGCGGGATGTTACACAAAATCTGTATGTAACCATAGTTAAATGCGTGCATATATTGGTCAAGGAAGGACATGGAACTCGGATACCTTTCGAGTTAAGACACTTACTTCAACTGATTACACCAACTTGCACAACCTACAAAAGAAATAAATGATGGTTTACAAATAGTTCTAGCATTTTAATTCTATGGTAATCAAACAATAGAATAAGTCAAGGACAAAATCTATCTTAAGTCCCGATAAAAACCAGATCGCCTTTTGTTCCTTGTGAAAGAATCCGTCCATGATCTAGGAGGATGAGGAGGATATCCAAAACTGACTGATGGGTAACCTCGCAAAATAGAAAGGGTCCATCATTAATTTCATATATCTATAGATAGAAATTTTCACCTGTAAAATAGAGGAAGCGACAGTAAGCAAAGAAGTGAAACATGTTATCATCGAAATAGATTGTCCATAGATTAATAAAACATGAAGAACATAATAGTAATATCCAAACCCTGTATAGAGGACCAAATAAACAAAAGAAGTCCATTGTGGAAAGGTCAACCATTAAACATAACCACTAATTTAAACCCTGTAACAAACAGTTGGAATTTCCGATTTGGGGTAACGATCACAGTGAATAATCATCAATTTAATAAGAAGTCTTATAGGGGCGTCAAGTGAGACTTATGTATATTCACAATATATCATTAAAATTAAATAGGATTACAGGAAGGAAAATATGAAAGTTTGAGTGCATAGAAATTAGAGTCAGAACCCAATACATAGTTTAAAACCATAATGTGCAAAAGATGTTTGAACCCTACATTTTTCATTTTGCATACATTTAGTAGATGAGGCAGTGAATGGATACATTC
Organism: Picea engelmannii; assembly: GCA_009831015.1. Classification (NCBI taxonomy): domain Eukaryota; kingdom Viridiplantae; phylum Streptophyta; class Pinopsida; order Pinales; family Pinaceae; genus Picea; species Picea engelmannii. The sequence continues at coordinate 1,614,784 of ML778739.1, forward strand.
TTAGGAATGTCAGTTAATAAATAGATATACTTAGTGCAAAAAGGTCGACATAGGAAAACCTTTTCATAAGCGATTTAACTCTATAATTGTATTGGATGAGAGATTAAGTAAAGGTTGTTGCCGAGGTAGCCCCAAGATAAACCCCGATTCTTCGTGGCGGAGGAAATGATTTTACAACCAAAGGATACAAACAAATGTTGTTTTGAACGAATCAAATCCTATTAATTTTCCATTTATATACAGAATGTAAATGACGAAACTTTCCTACAGATTTCAACCATAGTCAAATATGAATAACATCAACCAACGTAGCAAGTTTTGGGATATTTGGGCACATTCCAGAGTGTAAGAATAACTGTGTTATAATGGTGAATAAAAAAAAAATGATAAATTTCAAAGGGTTAACTTCTAACAACGATTCATCCACAATCTAACTAGGAAGGGACCGCAATGACTATAGGCTTGGAGACTGACATCCAACCATGAGGAAAACAAAATAACCCCCAAACCCAAGTGTTAAAAATTAAGGGTTTCACCCAACTTACTAGGGGAACCATAAACAAAGTACAATATTGGGACGAAAATGCATACGGAGGCACAACTGTAATACATTGTCAATCCTCAAACAAAGAAAAATAAAACGTGAAGTATCTTCATGGAACCTCTCTTTTAATTTACATTACACCAGAAAGAGAATACATTCACGACATACATCTCATAGAGAACATAAGAAACAAAACATTCACTTACCCTTGCGCATATAGAACCACAGATGTGCGTTTCCTCCTTCCATCACTCACAAAGATGAGCTTTACCAAATCACCAGTCGTGTATAGTGCAGAGGCTATTGCTCATGAGAGTCGAGCCTTATGAAATTATCGGTCGTATACAATGCAAAGGCCATCGCTCACGAGAGTCAAGCCTTATGAAATCACCGATCATATACAACGCAAAGGTAGTTTGTGTTACATACTAAAGGAGAAAGAACAGAAACAAGTGTTACCTCGAGGTCCTTGCTATGGGAGTAATAGAGGATGGTACGCCCCATACCACTTCCATGTGAAGTTGAGGGAGGTGGTGAGCCTACGTTGGGTGTTTTTTCCTAAGTTCCAATTCTGGATGGTACGGGACAAACTTCACCATTAATGGACCAGGCCAGGAGTAAATGTCTACAAGACCCGACCTATCATCCACCATAAAACAGTTTTCGAACCACTTAATTTTTGATTGATGTTAATAGTGGAACCCTAGAATGAGAAGACCATGCTAATAATTGAGTAGGGTTACCCATGTTGTGTATAGTTACTTGTTAGTTGCGCCACTGTAAAATAATATGTTATGTATAGGTATATTGTCGTTGAATTATGATAAACAACATATTGTTATGGATAGTCTATATGATAAAAAATATATTGTTTTTGTATCTATATGATAGTCTATATGATAAATAATACATTGTTATGGATAGTATATATGATAGTTTGTAGTCGATAGTCTATATTTTTTATCAGAGTTGGGGATTTATGTAGAAGTGGACAATATATGATTAATGATAGTCTATTATGTGATGTAATATGTATATCATGTCTTGACATAGACCTAGTGGTTATTCTAAGGTCTATCACAGTCATGGTTGCAATTTTATTCAATACAAATAAGTGTATGATTCTAATCCAATAATGATGGTATAATAAACTATAACAATAAGAGACAAGTGGAATTTAAACTTCGTTCGGCCTTTAAGAGGGATAATGACAAAGAAGTAAAACTGCTATGCATACAATAAGGGAATAAGATATATTTAATGAGTTATCTATGTGTCGCAAACACTCTTGGAGATTCAAGGAACTTTAATGTCCCCTAACAGAAAGGAAAATTATTTGGGAAATTTGGGGTACATTACAACCCTAGAGAAATTCAATTTTCTTACATCCATCCATGTGCCATGCAAGACTTGCAGAAAGTGGATTGGTTATTGGTCTGGCTTGATAGGCCATTATGGACTAGAAGCCATAAAACTAAGCCACAATGCTTCTCTCCTTGTTTTCATTGTACAAGTTAACAAGGATTTGATAGTAAATTCCTTACCAAACCTTGGTTAGATTAGGCATGACTCGAAATGGTATATACTTTTAATCCTTGTGCAAAACCATCTTACTTAAACCTACTTTACACGATCCACTTTTTCCTAAGTAGCATTATGTTAAAGTTTGGTATGTTTGTGTTTTATTTAAAACGATCGAGGAGGTGATTCATTTTATAACCTTGAAGGGGGAAACTTATTTATTTTGGTGGCCAATTTATCATGTGGTAAAAACTTTAATTGAATAAAAAGAGGCAATAGTAAGTGTTGGAAAAATTTTGTAGCTTACTTTTAAGAGCATCTCTAAATCAAGGAAGAGTTGACAAACAACTTACCCTTGTGATTAACCTAATAAAAACAATTTATATATGGAAATTTGGGTTTGTTACATTATATTTCTAAGACTTTTACTCAAGTGATAATTACCTATCCAATATATGATAAGGAATTATATGCATTGGTACAAACCATTAGGAAACATAAGCAATACTTAATGGGAAAGGAGAAAATAATTCACACAGTTCATCATCCATTATGGTATTTGCAGTCACATACCAATCTACCACAATCATGACATTTCAGGTGGATGGGTTTCTTACAACAGTTTCATTTGGTAATTAAGTATAAGAAGGGTATTCATAACAAGGTTGCAAACATGTTATCGAGACCAGTGATCAATGCATCTACAATACTAAGGTATAATCCCTTATCTTATTAAAGTTATGTTGAAAAATATGCATGGGATGATGCTTTTAAAGATGTGTATGAAGCATTAACTCATGGCAATCAACAACTAGATGATTATATGTATGAAAACTTTCTATATCATCTTGGGAATATTTTTATACCCATGTATGAAAGAGAAAATGTAATTAGAGAAGCTCATACATCTCTCATTTATGGTCCTTCTTGGGTTGGTAAGATAATAGAACAGTTACAAAGATATTTTTATTGACCTCAAATCATTGAGACAATTTCCAAGTATATAAAAGGGTGTGTTATGTGTGCCACAAACAAACTTAAAAACAAAAATTTTGGATTATATACGCCACTTCTAGTACCTTCTCAGCCATGGGGACGTATATCCATGGATTTTATAGGGGATTTTACGATGTCCATAACAAGCCATGGTTATTTATATGTCGTCGTGGATAGATTTAGTAAGATGTGTGTTTTGATTCCATGCAAAAAACAAGTCACAACTGAACAAACAACACATATGGTCTTTGCTAATGTTTGGGTTCATTCAGGGCTACCTACATCTATTATATATGATTGAGACTCCCACTTTTTGGGGAAGATTTTGTCTCATTTATGGGAGATGATGGATACTAATTTAAATAAGAGAACAACTTTTCATTTGCAAACATATGGAGAGATAAAGGTGGCAAGGAAAACAATGGTACATTTACTTTAAGGATACTGCAACAAGCATCCTAAGTTATAGGATGAAAATTTTCCTTATGTAACATGATTATAATCATGACATGCATTCTTATAATCAAAGAAATTATTTGGAGGTATGTTTTGGGTACTTTCCTAAATCACCTATAGATTGTTATTTTTGAGAAGCAAGTAAAGAAGATGGAGAGGATGGTACAAAAAAGGATGAGAGGTTCATTCAGAGTCTCCAACATGTACATCAAGCAGTACAAGAAAAAATGGATAAGAGACAAGATGAATATAAGTCAAGGTATTCAATAAACATTTATTTGATCATCAGCTTCAAGTCATTGATAAAATATGGTTACATATAAACAAGGAAAAAATGAAGGGGGAAGGTGAAAAGCTAAGACCAATACAATATGGTCCATTAAATATTTTATATAAGATTGGTACTAATTCCTTTCGTTTAGATCTACCATCCTACATGCAAATTTATTCAGTGGTAAATGTTGAGAATTTGAAACTTTATGAGCCTCCTATGATTATGGATGAAGATGAAAGTATTTAAGTTTTGAAAATTGATTATTTTTCTCCAGAGTACTTAAATGAGCTACAGGAAGATGTCATTCTTGACAAAATAATCATGACTTCACAAAGAGATGATGTGGAATATCTTCGAGTTGCTCTTAAAGAGGTAAAGCCAAACAAATAAAAGTGGATCAAGAACATAAAGGTGAGGGAGATTTACCCTCACATAGTTGTTGAGTAATCAAAGCTTTTGTTGGTCCAAAAGGATTTCAATGGGAAGGAATGGTCAAGGAGAATCTGGAATGCTCACAAAGGTCGAGAAGGATTAAAAAATGCCCAAAATTTTCTCATCTAAAATTATCTTGAAAATGATTTCATTGCATAGAGCTTGACAATAGCTTTCCAATGGCACAAAAATCCCTTTAAACATAGATCTTATGCAAAATTTATGGTCGATCAAATTTCAAGTGAAATAATGCAAAGCATCAAAGTCAAGGTGACACATGTGAGCACTAGAAGGGTGACATGTGGCATTCTCACATATGACTAAGTAGGTGAGAAGACGATCATACATGCATCAGTGGAAAAATTATGTAATGACACATGGCTTGATCGTACAATTGGTTGATAGGTGGACCAATGGGAGACCACCACATGGTAGTCTCCCATTGGCCCTTTATGATTTTTGATTATCAAAATTATGGTAGATCAACAAGGATCGAACCCTCGACATCATATAAGCAATGACAATGACTTACCATTACACCACACAGTTAGGACTTAACCATATGTGGGCCTAACGAAAAATATGTCAACGGATAAATAATAAAACCGTACTATATATGGATTATAGTTCTAGCAAAAATGTCAACAAGGGAAAGTTGTGCGGGCTTGAACTCGTGAACACTTCCCCCACAAACTAATGCTTTAACCAATGTCCCCATGATGTCTTTTATTTTGGAAATCCAACAACAATACATTTAATGTTCTCATTAAGTTTGAGACAGAGGTTAGGGTGCACTCCCTATTTAACCAACACATGGATTAAGAGAACATCATATCATTGTAGAGTACAAATTGGTCTCGAAGTTTCTACCAAAGGGTATCAAGACTTGGAGATTTCACTGTGATGCATGCCAAGAGGTTACTTAATGGAATTATATGATGTTTATACTCATTTTTTTCATAATTTCACAAGGAACTAGATGGTATACTATGTTTTTGTGTTTGAGCAACGTGTAAGAAGGTCATTGTAAAAACACAAGAATTTGGGCATTAATAAACATGTCTGAATTGGAAGCGGAGGCAGAGGCTTAGCCCAAATTGGGTGAATTCCATTACCAAACTTTTGTATGTGATTTTGGTATTTTTGTTGTATTTTCACTCAATTATATTGCAAGTTGTTTATCATTAAAGTGGATTTGGATAGATAAGTAACTTCAGATGTGTGATCAAATGAGTCAAGAAATCATTATTATTTATAAATCAAGTTAGATAATTATGTGTATTAAATAATAATTACCATCTAAGGATTTTTTGGATCAATAATATCTTGAAATATTTATTAAAATGCCTAGTGTGTGACAATCCTCTACAATAAAATTCAGCAATACCCCAAGCTAAATTTTCTCTTAATTTCAACATAAATAAATCTACAATTAAATATTCATTTCAAATTGTATATGATACCAATCCTAAAGGAATTGTAAACATATTTGATCTACTTGCAAATCCATATACCAATCTAAATGTTACAATTTTGTAGAGAATATTCCTGAAATACATCAACAAGTTGAACACAAGTTGCACTCAATATAAGTAACATGCTAATATACATAGAAAATAAAAACAAAAAGGACAAAAAGTGATACATTTGCACAGAGAGAGGTACCGAGAAGGTACTTACAATAAGTTAAACCCTAAAAAAATTAGGTCCTTGTAAAATTCCGAAAAAAAAATAAATGGAAATGCTTATTTGATTAATCTACCATTAATACAGAGATCATCGTATTTTCAATGTCCTTGACCTGACACTTAAGAATGTATCATTACGAGAATGAGGAGAAGAAAAACTAGACCAAACACTTGCAAAGAGAATAAAGCAAGTGGAGAATTATAATAAAACTTGGGGTTTGTTTTTTACTCCCATGGGGAAGAGGCCATGGAATTAATATTAATATATATACTTTAGCATATACATATATTTTATTTAAAAAAAATAATAATATTTTATTATTATTATTTTAAAAAACCTGTAAGAAAAAAATAATTATTTATTAATTATTATTTTTTTTTTTTTTTTAAAAAACAATAAAATATCAAAAATATATATCGTATAATTTCTAAATCACAGTTATCCCTTTCTTTTCACACTATTATATATCAACTACCTTATTTTTAAAGAATTTAATTTAATAAGATAATTACAATCACTTACG
>ML778739.1:1621290-1678048 GCA_009831015.1 Picea engelmannii
ATCTCATTCCATTCTTTTATTCTCTTTTTACAGTCTATTCCTTTGTCGTCCTCGGATCGTTTTGCATTTACTTTCTTCAAACTGTTATTATTTTCTGTCCCTTTGGCTTCTTCTTATTTTTTCGATTTACTTAAATTAACTGCTATTAGTTTTTATAACACAGATCGGTGTTGTAGCATGTGTTCAAACTATTTATCAATATGTCACATATAAATTAGTATCGAACAGTGTATAAAATTTTCTGCACAACAATAGGCCCTTAAAACGTATAAACCACTATTCAACAACGTATACATTTTTGGGACTTTTTATGTTAAAAATTTTGTAACTACTTTCTCTATCTTAGTGCCTTGGCATATATTTTTTAGCTTTGCAGTAACTGTAGTTGGCATCTACACCTACAAGTATTGTTTTATTTACATTAGCTGTAATTGTATACAAAGTGGATTGTTTACATTTGCATTAACCGTAGGTGGCATCTACTTCTACAACTATTATTTTATTTGCACTGGCTGAACCTGTATAGAAAGTAGATTGATGGAAGATAAAAGAAAGCTAGGCGATTCCAATGAAAATATGGAAACATAAATCCAAATTTTATTAAAAAATAAATATATAAAATCTTTGCTTCGCTTTTGTGTCGATCTGGAGTACTTGCAAAATCTTGAGTGGTCAATTCGTGATACTCAATAATGGAGTGTCATCCAAACCTTTACCATTAATAATTGTTATTCCTTAGACTTTACATAGTCACAATAAATAATTTACAGTAAGAGCAGCAAACGGCTTAAAGCAAAGTTTTTCCTTTCATCTTCCATTGTCTCGCCCAATAATTTAATGCTGCACCTAATTGAATACTGTCAAAGACAGATAGTTGAGAATACGTCAATCATTTGTTCATCTCGATGGAAAAAGAATTTTGTTGCTGTCAAAGAGAAAAGGAAATGAAAAGACGTGAATGCCTGTTCATCTCGATCGACAAATAATTTTACGAAAAGAATTAAAGCAGAATTTTTAAATAATACATTACAGTAGAAATGGCCGGCCCATTGATTTATTATAGTATGAGCAAAGTTAATTTCTGAATAATGTAACAACAATATATAAATTGGCACTTAAGAAACAGATAAATTTACGTGCACACAATCAGCCCATGCAATATTTAAATAATCTAATTTTATGTTTTATGTAAAACTTATTTTTATTACCATGGTGTTTTTTAATGGCTTTCAACCCATGGACTACTGCAATCCTAATAAGCAAATATTCGAAGGCAGGGACTTGTTACCCTACTGCTCCATTTGTTGAAGATCATAAGTCCGAAGGAAAAAAAACAAGGCTCATAACGTAAAGACGTATCTTACTATATGCAAGTAAGACAATACTGTACAGTGAAATGGCATGGAACATGAAATTTTGTTATACTAACTCTGATTGTAATTTGGAGCATAATATAGATTTCCAATGTTACAAAATAGTTTTATAATACATAAACTGATTTATTAACATGATTATGTATCCATACGTGCAGGACGTTCACGAACTCATAAGAGAAAAAGAATTTTGGGAATGTTTTTTAGATAAATTCAAAGCAAAGTTCAAGAATCGTGTAAGTCATATACATTAAAATATCATTAAAAAACTACGTAAGAAGATGAATTGGATGCTCTCATGAACTTCTTTTTTCCGACCAGATTTTTATTAAATTTAAATGCATATCATTAGCATACGGTTGGAATCCATTTATCGGCCTGGGTGGAGAAGAAAACTGTTTCATTTTATTCTACGGCCAGGTCATGTTCAGCCTAAAACAATATAACTCTTCCGTCCTCATACCTAGATAATTAGTCCATGCCTGAGCAGTCAGCCCTGACCCCGGATTGGCGGTGTTCACTTTAGTGTTAATAGACCTATAGATGCTAATGCCCTGATTTTCTGGATTGGCGGTGTTCACTTTTGTGTGTTTTTTTTTTATATATGTTCTTGTAGTGTACCAATTAACTCTGTGATTTATTACTTTTGATGACAAATTTTACTCTGCCTTTGGCCACAATGGACTGTGTTTTATTCCATTAGTTACTTTTTAGTTTCATAGTTTTAAATAACAACCTTAGCTCTTATTTACCTTGAGAGATAGAACTTTTACACGTCGAACTTAATTACACTGAGATTTACCTAATGAGCTTTAATTCCCTTTTAGCTCTGCGTTCTACCTATCTTTTCACCGATTCATATAGTATAAGTACCTATCAATTACTTTGTGTTTTAATGACCTCATTAGACTATGTTTTCATACATTAATTACCGTGACCATCTTTCTTGGTGTTGGTACTCTGTGTTTTAATGACATCATTAGACTATGTTTTAATACATTAATTACCCTGGGCATCTTTCTTGGTGTTGGACAACGAGTTATATTTGATGGCCATTTTTCATTTCATTTTATTTTCTTACAAAATCATGTTATCAACTCGTGTTTTTTCCTCCCACCAATTTGTCTTACCAAATAGTTTTTACCATTGCGTTGCCACAATAAAACGGACTGCGCTTTACCCAGCATCCCCACTTTGTTTCATGGCACATTTAATCAATCTTCACATTATGAATTTAGTGGCACCCTACCCAGCTTCCTCCCTACGTTTGACACCTTGGACGGATTGCACAAAGATTCTAGCCTTTCACCTCTGCCATTTCATTTTAGTTATGACATAGTTATTTTGTTGTTTCCTCTGTGATTCTAGGTATGTAAATGACAACATCTTGAGTTATCCTTCCTCGAGTTTATCCCTTTTTATGCCAACAATACCATTTATTACTATCGGAATTAATTAACATGCTATTGACTGCAACTTTACCCTATTTATTGAACCACGGATTTAGCAGAGTTTTCTTGGATGTTGTACCTTCTTTGATGAATTTTGTATTACCAAGGAATTTGGCTTGATGTTTTAACAACATTTTTATTTAATTATGGTGACATTAAATATTTTGAACAACAATTTTATCCTCAGTAGACAACATTTAATTGATGACATTGATTACCTTATTGTGATTAACAACATGCCTTATAACCACAAACAACCATTTAAGGTAGTCATAGGCAACGAATTTATTGGGTTTAATTAATATACTTGTTTATAGCCATTTAAGGATAGCGTTTTCGTTTTTATAATAGCGATTACCGACATGTGTATAGAGTCTAATATCTCCCTTGAAATGTAAATCACAACGATATATTACTCAGAGATTTGAGTAACACTTAGAGAGCGATGTTAGTAATGCGTTGGTATTTGCAATGAATAACATTTATATAAGACAACTATTTGAATTATCTAATAGACAACTAATACACACTTGAATGACAACAATTTATCTAGACAACAATTTATTGATTAATCCCTTACTTAGACAACAATTTATTGTTATTTCCTTGTCATTTTCTTTATATCATTAACCCCTTTTGATTGGAAAACGATCACTTGATTGTGGACAACAAGTGTACATGGATTTATTGATTGATTTATTGTTGATAAATAACACGTGGTTTGATGGATTTAATGGTATTGATTCTATTCATGGACATGGTTAGACCCCATTAACAGCACCTGATTTATTAATGGACATAATTATTATTATGGGATAGAGATATCTTATTGGATACATTGGTTCACAGTTATGATAACACTTATGATAATAGTAACATTTGTAATAGATCACTCCTTCTCACTTAGACATAATGCTTAACAATTAATGGTTTATGATTTGTGGGCGAATTCATTTAATAGCTTGCACAATTTAATCTAAGTGATGTCTTATTGCATCCTGTAAACTTGTTGCTTGGGCACGTGGGTATATTCCTCTTGTTAGTTATTTGAGTCTACTAGCGCCTTGGATTTATCGTGAGTCTATGGTCCATAAAGGTTATGTTGCGTCACGGTTATCATGATGCCTATCACCTGTCGAAGACATGGTTCCTGATGTGGGGATCATTGTGCGCCTTAATGGATAGAGGCGAATTATAACTTGTCTGGAGTCTATGCTAACCATTGTGGGTGTTGTGATTGTTGTTGTTGTTATTGGTACTTGGTTTGCAATTCTTTAGTGAAGTTTGGTTATGCACACTGTAGAGGTTTCCTATTATTGGTCATCAAGATGTTGTGTCAGGATTGTGGATGATGTCTTTAGCTTGTAGGCATTGTCATTTTGTATCGAGCGGGTAGTCATTCATATCTATCTTGATTTCCTCATGTTTGTCTGTAAGGACCTCCTCATTATGACAACAAGTCTTTAACAGGTGCAATTTCTTTTTTGTTTAAGGTGTGTGCGCCCGTGTAAAAAGGATCAGACGCACTTGACTCTACGTCGCCACCCGACGAATAACAAGACGCAACCACGATGATCACAACCAAAAAACATAAGGCACACAACAAGTAACTGCAAGCATTAAACGACTATAGACATAAGGCGCACAACAAGTAACTGCAACATTTAACGACATACTGGGTTATGCACAGAACGAACACAGAAGGAAGAATCCATATTAGTAGATTTTACTATTTCTGCACAGGAAGGCAGGGCGTTTAATCTTAGTTCTCTGCTCCAGAGAGAGGGAAGGTCAGATAGGCTCATGGCTGACTGCTCAAGCAAAAACTAGTAATCTCCATCACATGTGTCGCAAGAGTGGAAACCCTGCCTTTAAAGGGCCCGAGACTCTTGATATGGCACTGGATTCTTTACACAGAAAATATACACCCACACAGACTTATATACAGAGAGACGAGCTTTATCAAATCGAAGAGTCAGATATCCTACAACTGTGAGTTTGGACAGTTCCAACTATAGTACCAACCCTGAAATTAATTTACAATCTCAATACATCCTATATGTTACATGGAGCAAGGAAAACAATTACATCAGCCTCACCCCTCTACAAATTCAGGGTGCACACGTTCTATTTTAACCATACAAATTGCATGTTCTAGCGCCTCGCCTTAAGGTGCGTGAGTAACAATTTACAATGATTTAAGCTAAGTGGAATACACTATAATAATAAAATAAATTTGGGTTTTGTGACTTAAACACCATTATGATGAATTTGCACTTAATTATTAAATGAATAAAACAACACTGAGGATTCCAAGATTCCATGCATTGAGGAAGCCTATACATATATCGTTGAATTTATTGTAATTTACACTACAAAATGTCTCTATATATATATCTATTAAACGAATTTACACTATGTAAATATCTATTGAACAACTTGATCAACATTGAGGTTTCCTTTGCATTCACCAAGCCTATACCTATCTCTTGAATTAATAGTAATTTACACTACAAAAGCCAATCAAGAAGGTCACGGTCTTTTAATTGAAATTACAATGACATCACCATAACGCAACCAAATCATCGCCTTCTATATCACAATATTATTGCAATTAGATAATGGTGACTTTATCTTTTGTTTGTGATTAATACCCACGGAGCTACAAAAACCTGTCCATAACAACCATGCATTTGCATTTATAATAGAATAGCAGTGTAATTTAACTAATAATGGCTTTCATTATTGTCAATAAAATAATCGTTGGTTAACATAATAAGTCAACTTCAATGGAAAACATATAGCATTGAAATTTAACTACTAATGGCCTCATTGCAAGACCATGTAAATAAATATTCGATGATAACATAAGAACTTAACTTCAAAATGGGCACATGTTATAAATTGGATTGCCGAGAAATTTCAATGAGGTTAACACTATGGATTGGATTACTATGAAATGCGTTTAAGACATATTATATGCGTTTAAGACATATTATTTACGTTTAAGACATAATATAAATTGGATTGCTATGAAACATGTTTTAGACTATTCGGGCTGGGTGAGGGTAACCCAGCGAAGCTATCACTGATAGGCCCTACGCTGTCCACGACTGGGTAAAAGGGTGGCCTGCAGCCCCAGGTGGAACGTTGCTGACCCAGAACCATAGCTACCATATCCACGACCAAACTCTAGTGTTCCACCAGAGCCCCTAAATGAACGCTGAAATTCTGTCGGTGCAAGAACTGCTAGCTAAATTCAAAAGAGAAAAAGGAGAACTAAAGCCATTACTCAAGGGTTGGACAAGTTGACCGAGGGTCTCACGATTTTTAAGAAGGCTTAAACCAGAACTCAGCACAAGAAATATAAAGCAGCAAAAATGCAGCGATTAAGGGTGGGATCCACGGACATTCCCCAACAAATTAAATCATCAAGACGCAGAGCACTCATGACAACGTAGTAAGATCCCAACACACAAAAAAAACAGAGCAATACTAACAGCAATGCCGTGGGAAAATTTGTTGGTTTATTTCCATGAAATGTACAATGGTGTCATCTGCGTGCAAGAAAGAACGCAGACCAGAACCAATGATATCATTGACTATGCCCATACCACTGTGGTAAAACGAGCTCTTAGATCCAATTTTCCAACGAAAATGCAAATGCCAATGCCAGAACGAATCTCATATCTACATTATCAAACGAATATGCCAAGCCCCTGTTGCCAGGTCGAATTTAATTCAGTTTCAATTCCCTATGATAACCAGCAACCCACAGCATGCAATGAAATTTCTAGAGCCGAATTTCAGAACAATTTCCCAAAACAAAATTTTCTGAAACAATACCACTGTAACCATACACAAAAAAATGAAAAGCCCAGTTACAATTTACAGGAACGGTTGTTGACTGTCGGGGCATCATTTAAATTGTCGAGATAGAAGATCATAAATGTAGACAGAGGTAAAAGAAGAAAGCGCAGTAGGAAAACACACAGTAGGTGGTTTCATCAGCAAGGTATGAAGAAAAATTTAGCAAGGTAAAAACACACAGTGAGAGAAGAGAAAAGCTGCGCCAACGACAAAATTCAGGGTGAAAAAAAAACACAACCAGCATATGACATCAACTACCAAGAACAACCCCAGCGGTAGCCGTTTTAATGATACAACTCAATAGAGGAAGTATAATTGATTCGAGTTTCATCCCTTATCTAATTACAATAGCTGAATCAACATTTTTACCATAATACAATCATAATTGCTGAAGTTAATAACTATGCATTCTGCTCTACTAAATACATGAGCATACCACTGCCTTACGCCCGCCTCGATGACGTCTGCGCGCTCTGTGCTGCTCCCGCTCGCCGACCATCGAGACGTCACCGGTACCTCCGAGCCAATCGCTAGGGGTACTCTACTTTCCCCTTAGCCCCCTGAGCCGCAAAGGGGCCACACATAACCCAGATGGTTCGTCTAGCTTTCTAGCTCACCTCGCAAGGCCAAGCTACCACTCCTATCCAAGCTGGAAAATCCCAACTCTCCACAAGTAATCAGTCAAGTCACAATCCGGCAACGTAATATTACACTAACAGCCGATCCCCTTTCTTCCTCATCTCCCTTCTCTTTTATAGAGTTTTGAGACCCACCTACTTTTCTAATTCACATTTAAAATTAAGTTTCAATAAATTATTCTAAATATTCTCCATCGCACAAGTGTAATCCATCCCCCTCTTTTCTCTAATAAATATTTTCTTTAATTTATTAATTGTCTCAAATCCCTCACCCACCTAGAGTCGCTCCTAAATTTACTCCTAGGTGTTCCTAGATCCCCTTATAAGTTTTAAATACTTTCCTAAAAAAAAAGATGTTACTAAATTAGCTCAGATTAACAGGTTCTTAATTGCAGATTCCTTACTATGTTGACTGTGCTTTTTACCGTAAGTTCCCATCTTTCCTTTATTAAGTTTCCTCCATTACTTAGTTTCCTAATTCTTATTATTCCCTTCTTTTCCCTTTTTATTAAAGCCTAAAATTGCACTTGTGTTATTAAATCTTTCCCTTTTATTATTAATTTAATATTTTTGTGCTTCCACAAGTTAATGAATTAAATCCTTCTTTGCAATTTACAACCATGGATTTGAATTAATTTCTTATTCTCTTTATTTTACCCTACAAACTTTATGATGACTAAAACTATAGCTTAAATGGTTTTTGGTTTTATGTTAAATTTGTTTTTATTTAATATACCATATATATATATATATATATATATATATATTTGATAGGGTAATTTTCTTAAGGTCAGACAAAATTTACCCCTAGAGAAGTTTTAGACTTAGGACTTAGATTCTTAACTGGGCGACATTTAGTTAGGGAAAAAGTTTAAGGATTTCTTAATGTGTTAAATGTCTTAGGGCCATCTAGGTCTGTTCCTTCATCAACATCAATGCGACGTGCCCTTCAGGACGCACCACGTGCTCCAAGGGTGTCGCTCGCCAACTTATGTTTCTTTTGCGTGATGTGCCCTTCAAGATGCACCACGTGCTCCAAAGGTGCCACTCGCCAACTTGTTTTTCTTTCGTGCGACGTGCCCTTCAGGATGCACCACATGCTCCAAGGGTGCCACTCACCAACTTGTCTGATTGGTAGTCATCTATGACCCCAGGAGTCAACACTTCGCCAGGTGAACTTGTGGGAGACTAAGGGCTCTAAGGAATAAGGCCCTCGCCTTATTTAACATGACTTAGAATCATCGTGAGCGATTGTCGCAGTCTTCTCTCACGGCATCGTGGATCCTCTCGAATTAAGTAATCGTTAACCTATAGTTCGAGCCACGACGGGAGTGCTAGTAGGCTGTGGCAGGGCTGCTATCCACACCTCTCCCTCAACCTCTCTGGAAATCATGTGTGGCCCCTTTACTCCATATGTGAGTCTAGTCGGCAAGCTATTGTCAGCCTGCATCATCAACAATCATGTTAGAACATGTCAACATCATATCATCAAATCAATGAAATATCATAGTAAATAAATCAACCCAAATAGCACACTCCGTGACTCAATCCAGAGTCCAAGGGGTTCCACCGATGCCTCTTCATCCTCAAGTTCCAAAAACCTGCACACTCCATAAAACTGAGTCAACAACACCTGTCTATGTCAAAGGAGTAAAAACATCATGTCATCTGTCATGACACATCATAATCAAGGATAAATGGTTTAACATCATAAAAGTCCAGATCACTTGCGAGCAAGTGTCCTCAAAGAACAAGTTTTCTCAGTGCGCCAGAGAGAGATGTTACATACACCCCCTCTTGGTCTAAACTTCGTCCCGAAGTTTCTCAGTATAAATGCCAAAATAAAAGTACCACAGTATCATAAGTCTATCTATCAAACAAAAATGGGAACTGCTGGCGCATATCATATGTGTCTTTCGAGGTCGCCGAGTGCAGACTATAACTATCCCACTGGACCTTGACCTGATCTACCGTTTGACGTCGTAACTGTCAAACACGATGATCTAAGATGCGGACTGGCTCAGACATGAGCGCTCCCTCGTCTGATACTTGCAAGGAACTCATGTCAATCACATGCATAGGATCACTAATATAATGTCTCAAAACAGATACATGAAAAACATCGTGCATACGCCTCAAAGAATGAGGCAAGGCTAGTCGATAGGCCATGGGCCCCTTTCTCTCCACAACCTCGAAAGGTCCCACGAACCTAGCAGAGAGTTTAGCTCCCTTTCCAAACTTTATCGAACTCTTATGCGGTTTAACCCACAAGAAGACTCGACCGTCGACCTCATAACTATGGTCGACTCAGTGCGCATTGACATAACTCTTCTGTCGATCCTGTGCTTCTTTAACCCTTTGTCTTATGGTTTGAATTTTCTCTTCCATTTCTTGGATCACTTCTGGTCCCACGAGGACCCTATCATCAAGCTGATCCCAACTTAAGGGTGTCCGACACGGTCACCCATAAAGAAACTCAAAAGGTGTCGTCTTAATGGTGATCTGGTAACTGTTGTTGTAAGTGAACTCTACTAGAGGCAAGAATTCCTCCCAACGCTTTTGTTGGTCCATCATGTACATGCGCAACATGTCTTCCAAGGTTTGGTTCGTTCATTCTGTCTGTCCGTCTATCTCTGGGTGATAAGCAGTACTAAAGTTAAGTTGGGTTCCCAAGGCCTCTTGGAAACTCGTCCAAAATAGTCCAGTAAACTCTGATCCTCAATCGGATATAATCTTCTTAGGCACGCCATGCAGCCTCACAATCTCACTCATGAAAACTCTCGCTACGTCAGGTGCCTCATACGTCCTACGCACAGGAATAAAGTGAGCACTCTTCCTCAGAGTGTCTACTACTACAAAAATCGAGTCGTGTCTCCTTGCCGTCACTGACAATCCAACAATAAAATCCATCGAAATAACTTCCTATTTCGATTCCGGAATGGCATGTGGCTAAAGTAATCATGTCGGGTGTCTATGTTCAGCCTTTACCTGCTGACACTCTAGACATCTAGCCACAAAGTTGACTATGTCGGCCTTCATTCCCCTCCAAAAGAATAAGGGTTTAAGGTCTGCCCTCATCTTCGTAACTTCCAGGTGAGCCATGTAAACTGCTCTATGAGCCTCGCTCAGGATCAACATCCTCAACTCGTCATTTGGTGGTATGTAAATCTCACTTCTAATCTGTAATAACCCATCGCTATCAAATGAAAATCCCTCGTATCATGGTACCATCATGGTGTTTTGTCTGATAAAACCTTCAACCTCTTTGTACCAATCATCATCACGTTGTAAAGTGAGAATCTTCTCACGTAGATCCATCTGAAGAGGAAACACCAAAAAGATGCGTGGCCTCCGACTCAAAGCATCTGCCACTCGGTTCACCGTTCCCTTTATGTAAGTAATCTAAAAGTCATACTCGCTGAGCAATTCCGACCAACGCCGTTATCGCGCGTTCAGGTCGCTTTGCATAAAAATGTGTTGTAGTCCACAATGATCGGTCCTTAATTCAAATTTTCGTCCAACAAGGTAGTGTCTCCAATTTTCAAGGCATATACGATGGCTAATAACTCCAAATCATGTGTCGCGTAGTTTTCCTCATGCCTTCTCCGTTTCCTTGAAATGTAAGCAATCACTCGTCCATCTTGCATCAAGAATCCGCCTAAACCTTCCTTGGATGAGTCAGTGCATACCAAGAAGTCTGGGTCCATGTCGGGGACCTTTAGCATCGATGCTGTGGTCAACATCTCTTTAAGCTTTTGAAATGCTTCTGCGCATTTCTTAGTCCAAACAAAGTTCTTGTTTTTCTTCTGCAATTCTGTGATTGGATTTGCTATCTTCGAAAATCCCTCGACAAACCGTCGATAGTATCCTGCTAAACCCATAAAACTACACACTTCTCTCACATTTGTTGGCACAGGCCATTCCATAATAGCCTCAACCTTTGCTGGATCGATGGAGATGCCTTCGCCAGAGATGACATGCCCTAAGTAGTGAATCCTCGATTGATAAAAAGAGCATTTGGACAACTTCCCATACAGTCAGTGCTCTCGTAAACACTGTAGTACTAAGCGTAAATTAATATTAATATTAGTAGTGACATATATATACACTTTAGCATATACATATATTTTATTTAAATAAAATAATAATATTTTATTATTATTATTTTAAAAAATTTGTAAGAAAAAAATAATTATTTATTAAACTTTTTTTTTTCTTTTTTTCTTTTTTTTAATGTAAAAAACAATAAAATATCAAAAATATCTATCTTATAATTTCTAAATCACAGTTAATCCTTTCCTTTCACACTATTATATATCAACTAGCTTATATTTAAAGAATTTAATTTAATAAGATAATTACAATCACTTAAGAAACTTTGTCCTCTCCTTTTTTCTTTTTTTTTTTCATTCCTTTCCTATAAAAAAACAATAAAATATCTAAAATATCTATGGTATTGTGTTAATTATTTTCCTTTCACACTATTATAGATCAGCAAGCTCATAGTGTTAGCTCCCTCCTTATTGTCTTTTCATTTTCCTTCTTTATGGTTAATTATTTAGAAAAATATGTATAATATAATAATTCCTTTCACACTATTATATATCCGCTCATAGTGTTAGCTCCCTCTTATTGTCTCTTCATTTTCCTTCTTTAAATATGTACAATATAATAATGCTTGGTTATTTACAAAGATATGTGTAATACAATAATGATTGATTATTTAAATTATTTCATGTTATTTACAATAATACAATAATACACTCTGTACTTTAGCTTCCTCTTATCTTTTTCAATTACTTTCTTCAGTAGTTAGCTTCCTTGTTATCATCTCATTCCATTCTTTTATTCTCTTTTTACAGTCTATTCCTTTGTCGTCCTCGGATCGTTTTGCATTTACTTTCTTCAAACTGTTATTATTTTCTGTCCCTTTGGCTTCTTCTTATTTTTTCGATTTACTTAAATTAACTGCTATTAGTTTTTATAACACAGATCGGTGTTGTAGCATGTGTTCAAACTATTTATCAATATGTCACATATAAATTAGTATCGAACAGTGTATAAAATTTTCTGCACAACAATAGGCCCTTAAAACGTATAAACCACTATTCAACAACGTATACATTTTTGGGACTTTTTATGTTAAAAATTTTGTAACTACTTTCTCTATCTTAGTGCCTTGGCATATATTTTTTAGCTTTGCAGTAACTGTAGTTGGCATCTACACCTACAAGTATTGTTTTATTTACATTAGCTGTAATTGTATACAAAGTGGATTGTTTACATTTGCATTAACCGTAGGTGGCATCTACTTCTACAACTATTATTTTATTTGCACTGGCTGAACCTGTATAGAAAGTAGATTGATGGAAGATAAAAGAAAGCTAGGCGATTCCAATGAAAATATGGAAACATAAATCCAAATTTTATTAAAAAATAAATATATAAAATCTTTGCTTCGCTTTTGTGTCGATCTGGAGTACTTGCAAAATCTTGAGTGGTCAATTCGTGATACTCAATAATGGAGTGTCATCCAAACCTTTACCATTAATAATTGTTATTCCTTAGACTTTACATAGTCACAATAAATAATTTACAGTAAGAGCAGCAAACGGCTTAAAGCAAAGTTTTTCCTTTCATCTTCCATTGTCTCGCCCAATAATTTAATGCTGCACCTAATTGAATACTGTCAAAGACAGATAGTTGAGAATACGTCAATCATTTGTTCATCTCGATGGAAAAAGAATTTTGTTGCTGTCAAAGAGAAAAGGAAATGAAAAGACGTGAATGCCTGTTCATCTCGATCGACAAATAATTTTACGAAAAGAATTAAAGCAGAATTTTTAAATAATACATTACAGTAGAAATGGCCGGCCCATTGATTTATTATAGTATGAGCAAAGTTAATTTCTGAATAATGTAACAACAATATATAAATTGGCACTTAAGAAACAGATAAATTTACGTGCACACAATCAGCCCATGCAATATTTAAATAATAGTCGCTCCATTAATTAGATAACGAGACAAAATTTAATTTTATGTTTTATGTAAAACTTATTTTTATTACCACAATCAGCCCATGGAATATTTAAATAATAGTCGCTACATTAACTAGATAACGAGACAAAATCTAATTTTTTGTTTTATGTAAAACTTATTTTTATTACCATGGTGTTTTTTAATGGCTTTCAACCCATGGACTACTGCAATCCTAATAAGCAAAGCAAATATTCGAACGCAGGGACTTGTTACCCTACTGCTCCATTTGTTGAAGATCATAAGTCCGAAGGAAAAAAACAAGGCTCATAACGTAAAGACATATCTTACTATATGGAAGTAAGACAATACTGTACAGTGAAATGGCATGGAACATGAAATTTTGTTATACGAACTCTGATTGTAATTTGGAGCATAATATAGATTTCCAATGTTACAAAATAGTTTTATAATACATAAACTGATTTATTAACATGATTATGTATCCATACGTGCAGGACGTTCACGAACTCATAAGAGAATAAGAATTTTGGGAATGTTTTTTAGATAAATTCAAAGCAAAGTTTAAGAATCGTGTAAGTCATATACATTAAAATATCATTAAAAAACTACATAAGAAGATGAATTGGATGCTCTCATGAACTTCATTTTTCCTACCAGATTTTTATTAAATTTAAATGCATATCATTAGCATACGGTTGGAATCCAGTTATCGGCCTGGGTGGAGAAGAAAACTGTTTCATTTATTCTACGGCCAGGTCATGTTCACTTTAATTGGGCCTAAAACAATATAACTCTTCCATCCTCATACCTAGATAATTAGTCCATGCCTCAGGAGTCAGTTTTGAGCCCGGATTGGCAGTCTTCACTTTAGTGTTAATAGACCTATAGATCCTAATGCCCTGATTTTCTTTGTGTGGATGATGAGTCAAGAATAGTGCTACCCAAATGTCTACCCCTATTGATTGTTCCTGGTTGAGTGATGTCTATCGTTGAGTGATTGTTTTGAGCATTGTTGCGATTGATTACCTCTGTGATTGTTTTACCTTTCCTGCAGTGAACCGCTTATGATCCTCTACATTTGATCTTTACTTTTTGATGCATTTCCTGGCCAAGTAACTGAATTTTTAATACCCTTCTTGAAAATTTAAGTCTGCATTGGATACATTCCTGGTGAATTTACTGTGTGTTTTTTTTTTTATATATGTTCTTCTAGTGTACCAATTAACTCTGTGATTTATTAATTTTGATGACAAATTTTACTCTGCCTTTGGCCACAATGGACTGTGTTTTATTCCATTAGTTACTTTTTGGTTTCATAGTTTTAAATAACTCCCTTAGCTCTTATTTACCTTGAGAGATAGAATTTTTACACGTCGAACTTATTACACTGAGATTTACCTACTGAGCTTTAATTCTTTTTTAGCTCTGCGTTCTACCTATCTTTTCACCGATTCTACCTATCTTTTCACCGATTCATATAGTATATGCACCTATCAATTACTTTGTGTTTTAATGACCTCATTAGACTATGCTTTCATACATTAATTAGGGTGACCATCTTTCTTGGTGTTGGTACTCTGTGTTTTAATGACATCATTAGACTATGTTTTCATACATTAATTACCCTGGGCATCTTTCTTGGTGTTGGACAACTAGTTATATTTGATGGCCATTTTTCATTTCATTTTATTTTCTTACAAAATCATGTTATCAACTCGTGTTTTTTCCTCCCACCAATTTGTCTTACCAAATAGTTTTTACCATTGCATTGCCACAATAAAATGGACTGCGTTTTACTCAGCATGCCCACGTTGTTTCATGGCACATTTACTCAATCTTCACATTATGAATTTAGTAGCACCCTACCCATCTTCCTCCCTACGTTTGACACCTTGGACGGATTGCACAAAGATTTTAGCATTTCACCTCTGCCATTTCATTTTAGTTATGGCATTGTTATTTTGTTGTTTCCTCTGTGATTCCAGGTATGTAAATGACAACATCTTGAGTTATCCTTCCTCGAGTTTATCCCTTTTTATGCCAGCAATACCATTTATTACTATCGGAATTAATTAACATGTCTATTGACTGCAACTTTACCCTATTTATTGAACCACGAATTTAGCAGAGTTTTCTTGGATGTTGTACCTTCTTTGATGAATTTTGTATTACCAACGAATTTGCCTTGATGTTTTAACAACGTTTTTATTTAATTATGCTGAATGAATGTTTTTATTTATGTTCGACAACAATTTTATCCTCGGTAGACAACATTTAATTGATGACATTGATTACCTTATTGTGATTAACAACATGCCTTATAACCACAGACAACCACTTAAGGTAGTCATAGGCAACGAATTTATTGGGTTTAATTAATATACTTGTTTATAGCGATTTAAGGATAGCGTTTTCATTTTTATAATAGCGATTACCGACATGTGTATAGAGTCTAGTATCTCCCTTGAAATGTAAATCACAATGATATATTACTGATAGATTTGAGTAACACTTAGAAAGCGATGTTAGTAATGCTACACAACTATTGTATATTCACCAATCTAATTACTTATGCGTTGGTATTTGCAATGAATAACATTTATATAAGACAACTATTTGAATTATCTAATAGACAACTAATACACACTTGAATGACAACAATTTATCTAGACAACAATTTATTGATTAATCCCTTACTTAGACAACAATTTATTGTTATTTCCTTGTCATTTCCTTTATATCATTAACCCCTTTTGATTGGAAAACGATCACTTGATTGTGGACAACAAGTGTACATGGATTTATTGATTGATTTATTGTTGATAAATAACACGTGGTTTGATGGATTTAATGGTATTGATTTTATTCATGGACATGGTTAGACCCCATTAACAACACCTCATTTATTAATGGACATAATTATTATTATGGGATAGAGATATCTTATTGGATACATTGGTTCACAGTTATGATAACGCTTATGATAATAGTAACATTTGTAATAGATCACTCCTCCACTCTTAGACATAATGCTTAACAATTAATGGTTTATGATTTGTGGGCGAAGTCATTTAATAGCTTACACAATTTAATCTAAGTGATGTCTTATTGCATCCTGTAAACTTGTTGCTTGGGCATGTGGGTATATTCCTCTTGTTAGTTATTTGAGTCTACTAGCGCCTTGGATTTATCGTGAGTCTATGGTCCAGAAAGGTTATGTTGCGTCACGGTTATTATGACGCCTATCACCTATCGATGACATGATTCTTGATGTGGGGATCATTGTACGTCCTAATGGATAGAGGCGAATTATAACTTGTCTGGAGTCTATGCTACCCGTTGTGGGTGTTGTGATTGTTGTTGTTGTTATTGGTACTTGGTTTGTAATGCGTTAGTGCAGTTTGGTTATGCACATTGTAGAGGTTTCCTATTATTGGTCATCAAGATGTTGTGTCAGGATTGTGGATGATGTCTTTAGCTTGTAGGGATTGTCATTTTGTATCGAGCGGGTAGTCATTTATATCTATCTTGATTTCCTCATGTTTCTCTGTAAGGACCTCCTCGTTATGACAACAACTCTTTGACAGGTGCAATTTTTTTTTTGTTTAAGGTGTGTGCGCCCGTGTAAAAAGGAACAGACGCACTTGACTCTACATCGCCACCCGACGACTAACAAGACGCAACCACGATGATCACAACCAGAAGACATAAGGCGCACAACAAGTAACTGCAAGCATTAAATGACGATAGACATAAGGCGCACAACAAGTAACTGCAACATTTAACGACATACTAGGTTATGCACAGAACAAACACAGAAGGAAGAATCCATAGTAGTAGATTTTACTATTTCTGCACACGAAGGCAGGGCGTTTAATCTTAGTTCTCTGCTCCGGAGAGAGTGAAGGTCACATAGGCTCATGGCTGACTACTCAGGTAGAAACTAGTAATCTCCGTCGCGTGTGTCGCAAGAGTGAAAACCCTGTCTTTAAAGCGCTCGGGACTCTTGATACAGCACTGTATTCTTTACACAGAAAATATACACCCACACAGACTTATATACAGAGAGACGAGATTTATCAAATCGAAGAGTCGGATATCCTTCAACTGTGAGTTTGGACAGTTCCAACTATAGTACCAACCCTGAAATTAATTTACAATCTCAATACATCCTATATGTTACATGGAGCAAGGAAAACAATTACATTAGACTCACCCCTCTACAAATTCAGGGTGCACACGTTCTATTTTAACCATACAAATTGTTTGTTCTAGCGCCTCGCCTTAAGGTGCGTGAGTAACAATTTACAATGATTTAAGCTAAGTGATATACACTATAATAATAAAATAAATATAGGGTTTTGTGACTTAAACACCATTTTGATGAATTTGCACTTAATTATTAAATGAATAAAACAACACTGAGGATTCCAAGATTCCATGCATTCAGGAATCCTATACATATATTCTTGAATTTCTTGTAATTTACACTACAAAATGTCTCTCTATATATATCTATTAAATGAATTTACAACTTGATCAACATTGAGGTTTCCTTTGCATTCACCAAGCCTGTACCTATCTCTTGAATTAATAGTAATTTACACTACAAAAGCCAATCAAGAAGGTCACGGTCTTTTAATTGAAATTACAATGATATCACCATAACGCAACCAAATCATCGCCTTCTATATCACAATATTATTGCAATTAGATAATGGTGACTTTATCTTTTGTTTGTGATTAATACCCACAGAGATACCAAAACCTGTCCATAACAACCATGCATTTGCATTTATAATAGAATAGCAGTGTAATTTAACTAATAATGGCTTTCATTATTGCCAATAAAATAATCATTGGTTAACATAATAAGTCAACTTCAATGGAAAACATATAGCATTGAAATTTAACTACTAATGGCCTCATTGCAAGACCATGTAAATAAATATTCGATGATAACATAAGAACTTAACTTCAAAATGGGCACATGTTATAAATTGGATTGCCGAGAAATTTCAATGCGGTTAAGTCTATGTATTGGATTACTATGAAATGCGTTTAAGACATATTATATGCGTTTAAGACATATTATTTGCGTTTAAGACATAATATAAATTGGATTGCTATGAAACGTGTTTTAGACTATTCGGGCCGGGTGAGGGTAACCCAGCGCAGCTGTCACTGACAGGCCCTGCGCTATCCACGACTCGGTAAAAGGGTGGCCTGCAACCCCAGGTGGAACGCTGCTGACCCAGAACCATAGCTACCACGTCCACGATCAAACTCTGGTCTTCCACTAGAGCCCCTAAATGAAGGCTGAAATTCTGTCGGTGCAAGAACTGCCAGCTGAATTCAAAAGAGAAAAAGGAGAACTCAAGCCATTACTCAAGGGCTGGACAAGCTGACCGAGGGTCTCACGATTTTTAAGAAGGCTTACCAGAACTCAGCATAGAAAGGGGAAAAATATAAAGCAGCAAAAATGCAGCAACTAAGGGTGGGATCCACAGACATTCCCCAACAAATTAAATCATCAAGACGCAGAGCACTCATGACAACGTAGTAAGATCCCAACACACAAAAAAAACAGAACAATGCTAACAACAACGCCGTGGGAAAATTCGTTGGTTTATTTCCATGAAATGTACAATGGTGTCATCTGCGTGCAAGACAGAACGCAGACCAGAACCAATGATATCAATGACTACGCCCATACCACTGTGGTAAAACGAGTTCTCAGATCCAATTTTCCAACGCAAAGGCCAATGCCAATGCCAGAACGAATCTCATATCTACATTATCAAACGAATATGCCAAGCACCTGCTGCGAGGTTGAATTTAATTTAGTTTCAATTCCCTATGATAACCAGCAACCCACAGCATGCAACAAAATTTCTAGAGCCGAATTTCAGAACAATTTCCCAAAACAAAATTTTCTGAAACAATACCACTGTAACCATACACAAAAAAATGAAAAGCCCAGTTACAATTTACTGGAATGGATTTCAAATGAATTTCCAGAATAGGTTGTCGACTGTCGGGGCATCATTCAAATCGCTGAGATAGAAGATCATAAATGTAGACAGAGGTAAAAGCAGAAAGCGCAGTAGGAGAACACACAATAGGTGGTTTCATCAGCAAGGTATGAAGAAAAATTTAGCAAGGTAAAAACACACAGTGAGAGAAGAGAAAAGTTGCGCCAACGACAAAATTCAGGGTAAAAAAAAAACACGACCAGCATATGACATCAACTGCCAAGAACAACTCCAGCGATAGTCGTTTTAATGATAGAACTCAATAGAAGAAGTATAATTGATTCCAGTTTCATCCCTTATCTAATTACAATAGTTGAATCAACATTTTTACCATAATACAATCATAATTGTTGAAGTTAATAACTATGCATTCTACTCTACTAAATACATGAGCATATTGTTGCCTTACGCCCACCTCGATGACGTCTGCGCGCTCCGTGCCGCTCCCGCTCGTCGACCGTCGAGACCTCACTGGTACCTCCCAGCCAATCGCTAGGGGTACTCTGTTTCATCCTTGGCCCCCCGAGCCGCAAAGGGGCCACACACAATCCAGATGGTCCGTCTAGCTTTCTAGCTCGCCTCGCAAGGCCAAGCTACCACTCCTATCCAGGCTGGAAAATTCCAACTCTCCACAAGTAATCAGTCAAGTCACAATCCAGCAACGTAATATTACGCTAAGAGCTGATCCCCTTTCTTCCTCATCTCCCTTCTCTTTTATAGAGTTTTGAGACCCACCTACTTTCCTAATTCACATTTAAAATTAAGTTTCAATAAATTATTCTAAATATTCTCCATCGCACAAGTGTCGTCCATCCCCCTCTTTTCTCTAATAAATATTTTCTTTAATTTATTAATTGTCTCAAATCCCTCACCCACCTAGAGTCGCTCCTAAATTTACTCCTAGGTGTTCCTAGATCCCCTTACAAGTTTTAAATACTTTCCTAAAAAAAAGGATGTTACTAAATTAGGTCAGGTTAGCAAGTTCTTAATTGCAGATTCCTTACTATGTTGACTGTGTTTTTTACCCTAAGTTCCCATCTTTCCTTTATTAAGTTTCCTCCATTACTTAGTTTCCTAATTCTTGTTATTCCCTTCTTTTCCCTTTTTATGAAAGCCTAAAATGGCAGTTGTGTTATTAAATCTTTCCCTTTTATTATTAATTTAGTATCTTTGTACTTTCACAAGTTAATGAATTAAATCTTTCTTTGAAAATTTACAACCACGGATTTGAATTAATTTCTTATTCTCTTTATTTTACCCTACAAACTTTATGAAGACTAAAACTATAGCTTAAGTGGTTTTTGGTTTAATGTTAAATTTGTTTTTATTTTATATACCAGATATATATATATTTTTTTGATAGGGTAATTTTCTAAAGGTCAGACCAAATTTACCCCTAGAGAAGTTTTAGACATAGGACTTAGATTCTTAACTGGGTGACATTTAGTTAGGGAAAAAGTTTAACGATTTCTTAATGTGTTAAATGTCTTAGGGCCATCTAGGTTTGTTCCTTCATCAACATCAACGCAACATGCCCTTCAGGACGCACCACGTACTCCAAGGGTGTCACTCGCCAACTTATGTTTCTTTTGCATGACGTGCCCTTCAAGATGCACCACGTTCTCCAAGGGTGCCACTAGCCAACTTGTTTTTCTTTCGCATGACGTGCCCTTCAGGATGCACCACGTGATCCAAGGGTGCCACTCGCCAACTTGTCTGATTGGTAGGCATCTATAACCGCAGGAGTCAACACTTCGCCAGGTGAACTTGTGGGAGACTAAGGGCTCTAAGGAATAAGGCCCCCGCCTTATTTCACGCCCCTTAGAATCATCATGAGTGACTGTCGTAGTTTTCCCTCACGGCATCGTGGATCCTCTCGAACTAGGTAATCGTTAACCTATATTTCGAGCCACGGCGGGAGTGCTAGTAGGCTGTGGCAAGGCTGTTGTCCACACATCTCCCTCAACCTCTCTGGAAATCGTGTGTGGATCCTTTACTCCATATGTGAGTCTAGTCAGCAAGCTATCGTCAGCCTGCATCATCAACAATCATGTCAGAACATGTCAACATCATATCATCAAATCAATGAAATATGATAGTAAATAAATCAACCCAAATAGCACACTCCCTGACTCAATCCGGAGTCCAAGGGGTTCCACCGATGCCTCTGCATCCTCAAGTTCCAAAACCCTGCACACTCAATAAAACTAAGTCAACAACACCTGTCTACATCAAAGAAATAAAAACATCATGTCATCTATCATGAAGCATCATAATCAAGGATAAATGGTTTAACATCATAAAAGTCCAGATCACTTGCGAGCAAGTGTCCTCAAAGAATAAGTTTTCTCAATGTGCCAGAGAGCAATGTTACATACACCCCCTCTTGGTCTAAACTTCGTCCCGAAGTTTCTCAGTATAAATGCCAAAATAAAAGTACCACAATATCATAAGTTTATCTATCAAACAAAAATGGGAAGTGTTGGCACATATCATATGCATCTTCTGAGGTCGCCGAGTGCGGACTATAACTATCCCACTGGACCTTGACCTGATCTACCGTTCGATGTCGTAACTGTCAAATGCGATGATCTAAGATGCGGATTGGCTCAGCCATGAGCGCTCCCTCGTCTAATACCTGCAAGGAACTCATGTCAATCACATGCATAGGATCACTAATATAATGTCTCAAAATAGATACATGAAAAACATCGTGCATACACCTCAAAGAATGAGGCAAGGCTAGTTGATAGGCCACGGGCCCCTTTCTCTCCACAACCTCGAAAGGTCCCATGAACCTAGGAGGGAGTTTAGCTCCCTTTCCAAACTCGATCGAACTCTTATGTGGTTTAACCCACAAGAAGAGTCGATCACCGACCTCGTAACAACGGTCGACTCGGTGCGCATCGGCATAACTCTTCTATCGATCCTGCGCTTCTTTAATGATTTTGTCTTATGGTTTGCATTTGCTCTTCCATTTATTGGATCGCTTATGGTCCCACTAGGACCCTATCATCAAGCAAATCCCAACTCAAGGGCATCCGACACGGTCACCCATAAAGAAACTCAAAAGGTGCCATCTTAATGGTGCTCTGGTAACTGTTGTTGTAAGCGAACTCTACTAGAGGCAAGAATTCCTCCCAACACTTTTGTTGGTCCATCACATGCATGCGCAACATGTCTTCCAAGGTTTGGTTCGTTCGTTCTGTTTGTCCATCCGTCTCTAGGTGATAAGCAGTACTAATGTTAAGTTGGGTTCCCAAGGCCTCTTGGAAACTTGTCCAAAATCGTCCAGTAAACACCGATCCTCGATCAGATATAATCTTCTTAGGCATGCCATGCAGCCTCACAATCTCACTCATGAAAACTCTCACTATGTCAGGTGCCTGATACGTTGTACGCATAGGAATAAAGTGAGCACTCTTCGTCAGAGTGTCTACTACTACAAAAATCGAGTCGTGTCTCCTTGTTGTCAGTGGAAATCCAACAATAAAATCCATCGAAATAACTTCCCATTTCGATTCTGGAATGGCATGTGGCTGAAGTAATACTGTCGGGTGTCTATGTTCAGCCTTTACCTGCTGACACTATAGAAATATAGCCACAAATTTGACTATGTTGGTCTTCATTCCCCTCAAGAAGAATAAGGGTTTAAGGTCTGCCCTCATCTTCGTAACTCCCGGGTGAGCCATGTAAACTGCTCTATGAGCCTCGCTCAAGATCAACATCCTCAACTCGTTGTTTGGCGGTACGTAAGTCCGACTTCTAAACCATAATAAATCATCGCTATCAAATGAAAATCCCTCGTATCATGGTACCATCATGGTGTTTTGTCAGATGAAACCCTCGACCTCTTTGTACCAATCATCATCACGTTGTAAAGTGAGAATCTTCTCACGTAGATCCGTCTGAAGAGGCAACACCAAAAAGATGCGTGGCCTCTGACTCAAAGCATCTGCCACTCGGTTCACCGTTCCCTTTATGTAAGTAATCTCAAAGTCGTACTCAGTAAGAAATTCCGACCAACGCCATTGTCGCGCGTTCAGGTCTCTTTTCATAAAAATGTTTTGTAGTCCACAATGATCGGTCCTTAATTCAAATTTTCATCCAACAAGGTAGTGTCTCCAATTTTCAAGGCATATACGATGGCTAATAACTCCAAATCATGCGTCGCGTAGTTTTCCTCATGCCTTGTCCATTTCCTTGAAATGTAAGCAACCACTCGTCCATCTTGCATCAAGAATCTGCCTAAACCTTCCTTGGATGCATTAGTGCATACCAAGAAGTCTGCGTCCATGTCGGGGACCTTTAGTATCGATGCTGTGGTCAATATCTCTTTAATCTTTTCAAATGCTTCCGTGCATTTCTCAGTCCAAACAAAGTTCTTGTTTTTCTTCTGCAATTCCATGATCGAATTTGCTATCTTCGAAAATCCCTCGACAAACTGTCAATAGTATCCTGCTAAACCCATAAAACTATGCACTTATGTGACATTTGTCGGCACAGGCCATTCCATAATAGCCTCAACCTTTACTGGATCCACGGCGATGCCTTCGCCGGAGATGACATGCCCGAAGTAGTGAATACTCGATTGATAAAAAGAGCATTTGGACAACTTCCCATATAGTTTGTGCTCTTGTAAACACTGTAGTACTAAGTGCGAGTGCTCGTCATGCTCCTCCATCATCTGAGAGTAGATCAAAATATCGTCAATGAATACTTGGATGAACTTGTCCAAGTACTCACGGAACACCCCGTTCATCAAACTCATGAATACCCCTAGGGCGTTTGTCAGTCCAAACGGTAAAATAGTAAACTCGTAATGTCCAAATCTCGTCTTAAAGCTGGTCTTAGGGACATCATCCTCCTTGATCCGTAACTGGTGATACCCTGATCGTAAATCGATCTTGGAGAACACCGTCGCACCCTTCATTTGATCGAACAGATCATCAATTCTTGGTAAGGGATACTGATTCTTGATCGTAGCCTTGTTCAGTCGACGATAGTCAATGCAAAGCCTCCATGATCTGTCCTTCTTTTGTATGAAAATAACTGGTGCACCCCATGGTGTCACACTAGGGCATATCAGTCCTAGGTCCAACAACCCCTTCAGTTGCATTTTCAGCTCTTGCAACTCTGGGGTCGACATCCGATAAGGTGTTCTTGCTATCGGTTCGGTCCCCAGC
This sequence comes from Picea engelmannii, assembly GCA_009831015.1. Lineage (NCBI taxonomy): Eukaryota > Viridiplantae > Streptophyta > Pinopsida > Pinales > Pinaceae > Picea > Picea engelmannii. The sequence continues at coordinate 1,645,847 of ML778739.1, forward strand.
TTCAGTTCTATGGTAAACTCCAGTTCCCTTTCCGGTGGCATCCCAGGCAACTCCTATGGAAATACGTCCGCAAACTCTTTCACCAATGGAAGGTGTTCTAGACCTTCCTCTTCTCCCTTTTCATTTAGCGTGAGGATCGCATAAATCTTTCACCCCTTGCGCATACACTTCCATAACTGTAAGGAAGAGATGAAGCTCCAGGATACTCCTTGGTTCTGTCCTACAATCACACGTCTCTATCCTTCATCATCGACAAATCTCAATCGTTTCATCTTATAGTTGAGTATCGCCTCATGCAATTCCAACCAATCCATACCAATCACGACATCATAAGATCCTAAGATCATGACGTAGAAGTTGACCCTCATGACAAACTCTCCCAGGTTAATGGCATAGCCCATAACCTTTCCTCCAACCTTCTGTTTGGCTCCTAAATCCATCTCTACGAAGCTAAACTCATCCTGTTCGAGTGCCTTTACCTTAATCTTTTTTAGCGCTGCACCAGAAATGAAACTCTCAGTAGCACCTGGGTCTATCAAAATACTAAGTGTCTGGTCAGCGACAGTACCTGTTGTCTCGAGCACAGTCGACTGGTGCTATGCCTGACGGTTATTCACCGCTGGATGAATCCAATGGGCCTTGCCCATATCTCCCACGGTAGTGGGTCTGGATGATCCGGACACTCTGGTCCTCTCCACAGGACATTCACGCTGGTAGTGTGGCTCACCACACATCCAACACCGCTTTTTCAGCCCAGTAGTCCTGGTACCCGAAGTAGAAGATGATGGCCCACCAGCCCGGAAACCAGGTCGGTTCTTCTGAACAATCCTAAAATTCTACTACTGCGGGCGATGCTACTGCTGATGTTGTGGTTTCTGATAAGGTGCGTGTAACATCCCGCTCTGGTGAACTGACAAAAATTATTCTTTGAGGACACTTGCTCGCAAGTGATCTAGATTTTATGATGATGAACCACTTAACCTTGATGATGATGCATTATGATTGATGACAAGATGTTTTACTATTGTTGTATACAGGTGCTATTGACTCAGTTTATTTGAGTGTGCAGGGTTTTTGACCTGGAGGATGTTGAGGCATCGACGAAACCCTTGGAATCCGGATTGAGTTAGGGAGTGTGATATTGAGTTGATTTATTTACCATGATGTTTATTTGATTTGATGATATGCTGTTGACATGTTCTGACATGATGGTTGATGATGCAGGCTGATGATAGCTTGCCGACCAGACTCACATATGGAGTAAAGGGGCCACACACGAGTTCCAGAGAGATTGAGGGAGAGGTGTGGACAGTAGCCCTGCCACAACCTACTAGCACTCCCGTCGTGGCTCAAACTGTAGGTTAACGATTACCTAGTTCGAGAGGATCCACGATGCCGTGAGGGCAGACTGTGATAGTCGCTCACGATGATTTTAAGGGGCACGCAATAAGGTGGGGGCCTTTTTCCTTAGAGCCCTTAGTCTCCCACATGTTCACCTGGCAAAGTGTTGACTCCAGGGGTTATAGAGTCTACCAATCCATCAAGTCAGCGAGTGGCACCCTTGGAGCACATGGTGCATCCTGAAGGGAACGTCGTGTAAAGAAATACAAGTCAGCAAGTGGCACCCTTGGAGCACGTGGTGCATCCTGAAGGGCACGTCGTGCAACAGAAGAAAACGAGGCGAGTGGCACCCTTGCAGCACATAGTGCGTCCTGAAGGGCACGTCGCATGGCCCTAAGACCTAGACGCCTGATAAAATTCTTAAAAGGACTCCCCTAATTAAATTGTCGCCCTGTTCAAATCAAAACCTCAATTAAAACATCTCTAAGATAAATTTGACAAGCTCTAAGAAAAGATCCTACAAAAATAAACCTAGGTTGTAAACTAAAACCCTCCTAGGTGTTAATTAGAGTCTTCTTAAAAGTAAAGGGGGTAAAGTAACGAGGAAAATAAATTAAGTGAAACCCATGGCTTTTAAATGATAAAGAAGAAATAAAATCTATTAAAGTGTGGGAGTATAAAAGCTAGGAATTTAAAAATATAATGAAAAGATTAAAAACCGCATTTATCTTTTGGGTTTAAAAATAAAAATAACAAGAGAGAATTAAATAATATAATTAAAGAAACTAGAAATAAAGGAAACTTAATAATGGAAAGTAGGGGACATAGGGTAAAAAGAAAAAAAGAATCACCATTTAGGAGTTACTAAAAATCAACAACTTCATTTTAGGAAAGTTATTAAAATCATGAGAGGGGATCTAGGAACCTTAGGAGTAATTTTAGGAGCGACTTTAGGGGGAGTGAAGGAAATGAGTCTTTTATTTAATTTAAAGAAATTTAATTTGGAGAAACATGGGGGATGAGTGACACTTGGATGGTGGAGAATGTTTAGAGGTTTGTCATTAAAAAATTAATTTAATAATGATTTAGGAAAGTAGGTGGGTCTCTTTTTTCTATAAAAGAAGGGGAAAAGAAGGAAGAAGGGATGAATGGTTAGCGTAACGTTACGCTGCCGAATTGTGGCTTGACGGATTGCTTGTGAGGAGTTGGGTTTATCTCAGTTGTGTTGGAGTGGTAGCTCAGCCGTGGAGGCGAGTTGAGAAGCTAGTCTTATCTCTGGTTCTTGTGTGGCCCCTTTGCGGCTCGGGGGGCTAAGGGGGAAGCAGAATACACCTAGCGTTTGGCTGGGAGGTACCGGTGAGCCTTCTGCGGTCAGTGAGCGGGAGCAGCAAGGAGAGCGGACGTGGCATGGAGTGCAGGACGTCTTCTGAAGTGGGCGAGGGCAACAGTATGATTTGAATTATGGCGAATTTGTTTATAAATGGTTAGTGTTAAAATGTTTCTGTTGTCTTGCTGAAAAACTTGTTCCTGACAATTTCGTTTTATAAATGGTTAGTGTTAATTTGTTTCTGGTGATTCGTCTTATTTAACGATTACTGAACAAAAAAAAAATTGTTTATCTCTGGAATACCTCCATCAATTCATTTTTACCTCTGGCAATTGTTATCTTCTAGAAATCAATGTAACCTGGCATGCAATTTATCTTCTGTCATTTCGTCATCTTCTAGCAATGCGTTTGGGGGTTTGGTCTGCATTTTAAAAGGTTAATGAGTTGCGCTTTTTCTTTTTTTTTTGGGCATTTTGCCACTGTGTATTGGGAATTTTTAGCCACTGTTATTTTGGGCGTCCTTCTTCACCCAACGAGCATCCTTATTCGGTATTTTACTACGCACAGTGAGCCATTCTTGTTGGGCGTTTTGGTTTACACATGAGCGCTTCCTCTATGGGTGTTCGCATTGTTATGGGCCTTTTGTTATTGCTTGGATAATGTTATCTCCACGGACTGCAACTTGATACAGTGTGTTTTGTTGGGATAATCGTCGATTTTAAATTACACAGTGAGTTTCCATCCATGGTCGAATTTATATATTACAGTGAGCTTTCCACCATTGGTCGATTTTATTTTTACAGTGAGCCTTCCATCAATGGAGATTTTACATTGGTCATTTTGATCATGAATTTTGGGCGTTTGGCACTGTTACTGGGCATTTTTGGCTTCTGTATATTGGCGTTTTTGCCACTGCATTGGGGTGTATGTGTATATTGTTATAATGGGCGTTTGCACTCGGGTATGGGGCGTAGTTGTAAACTAGTATATTGGGCGCTTACTGTCAGTTGGCGCATGTATATAGTTGCATTTGGTTACAGCCATATACAGTTGCGTTTTGATTTTGTATACAGTTGTGTTTGATTTGTTTACAGTTGTGTTTTTCAATGAAAATACAAACTGGCAATCTATGTGCCAATCGATTTATTTACATTCCAATCCAATTATTGGGTTTCTGCGTTTTTAAATGGCCATACAAAAGTAATAAAATCTGAATGTAGTCGAATTCTTTACATTCCATTTTAGTTATTTGGGTTCTGCGTTTTTCAATGACAATACAAACTGATGCAATCTGAATGCAATCGAATCTGTTACATTTAAATTTAGTCAATGGGTTCTGCGTTTTAAATGACAATGCAAATCTAATAGCAATCTGAAGGCAATCTGACTTTCATTACATCTCGTTTATGTTTGGGGTCTGTGTATTGTTGGGTCTGCATTCCTAAATCAGGGGCTTTAATACATGGGCGTATTCCATTGGGTCTGCGTACTTGATAGTCCTTAATGCCATGCATTAGGGTAACATTTCTAATCTGCCATACTTTAATGAAATGCAATAATTACAATTGCGTTTTCTAATTGGGACTGCGCTTACAGTGGTTTATTAATTGATAATTATTAAATTGTTATAACAACAACGTTGCATAAATTGCTATTATTCCTTTACAGGCATTTTGGTATCATTGCTACAGTTGGGTTGTTCAATTGCCTTTACTTTATGGTAGTAACATTGTAGGTTTTAATGGCACCATTAATCAGTAATATGAAGTAAATTCTATTTTGGGACCCCTGTTAATTATTGTTACTTACAAGTATGGTCATTTATATTTGTTAATCTGTCATTTTCAATTCTGTCCCTTTTGCAATTTTAGAGATTGTCTTAATACGTATTGCCATTTCTAGGTATGATGTTATTTGAAAATTTCCATTATGATGTTATTTTTGAAACATGAAGTGATATGGTAGTTCCCAAATTATGAAGTTAACTTAATTATGATGTTATTTTAAATGTGAGTGTATATTGACATTGGGGACCTATACTTTAATTACAATGTCACTTTTGTCCTTTTAAATATGGATATTTTAGGTTTGACATTTTAAAAGTCTTTACATAGGGTCCCTTCTAGTTATTTAAATAATGTCATTTAAATATGGTAATGGTTATATCTTGTCATTGTAATTATGATAGTTTATTGATATATTCAAATATGATGTCATTAGCAATGTGATGTTATCCTTATATTGAAGTGTGTAAAGGTAATACATGTCGTATAAATTAAGGTGCAAATTTTAGTGTTAGGTACTTATGAAAAACAATGGCATTGTGGACTTATCCTAATCCGATTAAAACTTGGGTTACTGATGGTTAAAAAAAAAACGAGGTCCTAGAACCTTGTACCTTGAATTGCTAAGCTCGTAATGGGGAAATCTTAAATTACTTAAATTTACATTCTTAAACGGTTGGGCTAGGTATCTCGTCTACTCATGGAGTTCATGGGAGTATCGGGCCAGTATTACATGCCTTGAGTCGTGGGATCTACCTTGTCTTAACTGTGTTGGGTCATTGTCAGAGTCTGTCGGACCTGGGCATCCATAGGGTTAGTGGTTGCCTTATGTTGTTGTTGTACCTGGATGAGATCGATCTTTTGTCGATTGGTATGCTTGTGTCTGGTGGGATATAGACACCTTCTGTAGTCTTACCATATATGTCTGTGTGTTTTTCTGTGTAAAGGATCCAATGCCGTATCAAGAGTCTCGGGCCCTTTAAAGGCAGGGTTCCACACTTGCGACACACCTGACGGAGGTTACTAGTTTCTTCCTGAGAAGTCGGCCATGAGCCAGTCTAATCTTCTTTCGAGAAGACATAAGACTAAAAGCCCTACTTTTCTGTGTAGAAATAGTAAACTCTACTGATGGATCCTTCCTTTTGTGACCGTACTGTACTTAACACCTGGTGTCGTTTACTACTTACAGCTGATGGTTGTACACCTTATGTCTAGGGGCATTTTACTTGCTGTCACTGTGATTTCCAGAGCCGTTTGGTTGTGTTCATCTTGCTTGCATCTTGTTCTAGGTCGAGTTACTAGTTTCTGCCTGAGCAGTTGGCCAGGAGCCGGTCTAATCTTCTTTCGAGAAGACATAAGACTAAACGCCCTGCTTTCCTGTGCAGAAATAGTAACCCTAACACCTGGGAGTCTTCCCTCTATGTTCTTACTGTGCACCCCCAGTATGTCTTAATGATTGTGCTGTGCGTCGTCTGCCTATGGTCGTATTTTTTGCAGTTTCTCGTTGAGGCCTTCAGTCTTCTTGTGCTGAACTTCGTGGTTGCGTCTTGTTGGTTGTCGAGTGGCGTCGTACACTTACGTGTGTTGTGACTTCTACACGCACGCACACACCTTAAAGAAAAAAAAAAAAAAATTCACCTGTTACTAGAATGATTGTCGTAACGAGTCGGTTCGTTACATATGGTATCAGAGCAGGTTCGACCCGCGACTTGGGATTCGCTACGACTTCCGTTGACATGATTGTATTTGATTATTCTGTTGTTGATTGAGCTGATTGTGTGTGTGTAGGTAATCATGGTTAAAGGATGCCGCAGAGGCAGACGATGGAGTGCTATGGGAGGAGGCGTGACGCCTCCCGCAGCATCCACGCCTGAGGGGTCTAACCCCCAGGGAGGCGAGTAGGTCCTTGGATAGGAGAAGATCGCAGTTGCCGATGTCGTGGGGATGATGAGATCCTTCCAGTGCATGTCCAAGGCACTGATCAGCAGATTGGACAGAGATGAGGCCAGGGCACCAGCACCTGCTGAGGTTCCGCCGCGCACACCGGCTGTTACTGGTAGCATTCACCGTGAACTCGAGAAGGTGAAATTTACCGAGTTCTTTGGTGCCTCGGACGGCGCAGCCACTGAGGCATGGTTGGAGAATATGGCGATGTGCTTCGCACTTCGCGATTATACCTCCAACATGAAGGTCCGCATGGTGGTATTCCAACTAAAGGGGAGCGCTCTTCTATGGTGGAAGACGCTCCTACCACAGCTGAACATGGTCGTCGAAGACGTGTCATGGGAATTGTTCGAGGAACAATTCCGAGAGAGGTATCTTTCAGAGGAATTCATTGAGCGTCAGCTCAATGAGTTCAACGCATTACGACAGGGAGGTCGTATAGTGCCCGAGTACGAGGCACGTTTTATGGAGCTGCTTCGGTATGCTCCACATCTGAACACTGAGAAGCTCAAGGTCAACAGGTTCGTGTTTGGCCTTAACGACAGCCTGCGTGAAAAGGTTAGGATTCTGATGCCTCAAACCTTGCACAACGCTGTCCAAAAGGCCCTCATAGCAGAGGAGGAGCTTATCAGTGGGGGCCAGACCAGGACTCCCACGAGACCTGCAGGGAAGGGTTCATCTGGTATGCCGCAGCAGTAGACACCAGTGAGACACACGCCGACGTATCATGGTTTCCAGAGGGGATCCGCGTTCACTACACCTCGACGACCGCCGCCTCAACAGCGGACACCTTACCGAGGACCATAGCAGCAGCAACAACGTCACCCGCAGCAGCAGCAGTTTAGGCCTGTTCAGTAGAATAGACCAGGGTTTCAGGCCGGTGGGCAGTCATCTTCTACTTCGGGTACCAGGACTACTGGGCCGAAGAAGGGGTGTTGGACGTGTGGGGAGACACACTACCAGCGCGATTTTCCTATGGAGAGGACCAGAGCATCCGGATCAGCCGGACCCACTACAGTAGGAGATATGGGCAAGGCCCATCGGATTCACACAGCGGTGAATAACCACCAGGTAGAGCACCAGTCGACCGTGCTCGAGACAACAGGTACTGTCATTGACCAGACCCTTAGTATTTTGATAGACCCAGGTGCTACTAAGAGTTTTATTTCTGGTGCAGCGCTAAAAATGATTAAGAGAAAGGCAGTCGAATAAGATGAGTTTAGCTTTGTAGAGATGGCTTCTGGAGCCAAACAGAAGGTTGGAGGAAAGGTTACGGGCTGTGCCCTTAACCTGGGAGATTTCGTCACGAGGGTCAACCTGTATGTCACGATCTTAGGGTCTTATGACGTCGTGGTTGGTATGGATTGGTTGGAATCACATGAGGCAATACTCAACTGCAAGACGAAATGGTTAAGCTTGATCAATGATGAAGGACAGAGACGGGCAATTGTAGGACGCACCCGTTATTTTCATTCGGAAGAAGGATGGATCGTGGAGGCTTTGCATTGACTATCGTCAACTGAACAAGGCTATGATCAAGAATCAGTACCCCTTACCAAGAATTGACGATCTGTTTGATCAAATGAAGGGTGCAACAGTGTTCTCTAAGATCGATTTCTGATCAGGGTATCACCAGTTACGGATCAAGGAGGATGACATCCCTAAGACCGCTTTTAAGACAATATTTGGACATTACGAATTTACTGTTTTACCGTTTGGAATGACAAACGCCCCAGGGGTATTTATGAGTTTGATGAACGGGGTGTTCCGTGAGTACATGGACAAGTTCGTCCAAGTATTCATTGACGATATTTTGATCTACTCTCGGATGACGGAGGAGCATGACGAGCACTTGCACTTGGTACTACAGTGTTTGCGAGAGCACAAATTATATGGGAAGTTGTCCAAATGCTCTTTTTATCAATCGAGGATTCACTACTTAGGGCATGTCATCTCCGGCGAAGGTATCGCCGTGGATCGAGCCAAGGTTGAGGATATCATGGAATGGCCTGCACCAACGAATGTCACTGAAGTGCGTAGTTTTATGGGTTTGGCCGGATACTATTGACGGTTTTTCGAAGGATTTTCAAGGATAGAAAATCCGATCACGGAATTGCAAAAGAAAAACAAGAAGTTTGTTTGGACAGAGAAATGCGCGGAAGCATTTCGGAGGCTTAACGAGTTGTTGACGACCGCGTCGATACTAAAAGTCCTTGACATGGACGCAGACTTCTTGGTATGCACTGATGCATCCAAGGAAGGTTTAGGTGGAGTCTTGATGCAAGACGGATGAGTGATTGCTTACATTTCAAGAAAACTGAGAAGGCATGAGGAGAATTACGTGACGCACGATTTGAAGTTATTAGCCATAGTATATGCCTTAAATTTATGGAGACACTACCTTGTTGGACAAAAATTTGAATTAAAGACTGATCATTGTGGATTACAACACATTTTTACGCAAAGCGACCTGAACGCGCGACAACGGCGTTGGTTGGAATTGCTTAGCGAGTATGACTTCGAGATTACTTACATAAAGGGAATAGTGAACCGAGTGGCAGATGCTTTGAGTCGAAGGCCACGCATCTTTTCGGTGTTGCCTCTTCAAACGAATCTACGTGAGAAGATTCTCACTTTACAGCGTGACGATGACTGGTACAAGCAAGTCAAGGATTTTATCAGACAAAACACTATGATGGTACCACGATTTGAGGGATATTCATTTGATAGCGATGGTTTATTGAGGTTTAGAGGTCGGATTTACGTACCCCCAAACAACGAATTGAGGATGTTGATCCGGAGCGAGGCTCATAGAGCAGTTTACATGGCTCACCCAGGAGTTACGAAGATGAGGGAAGACCTTAAGCCCTTGTTCTTCTAGAAAGGAATGAAGGCCAACATAGTCAACTTTGTGGCTATATGTCTCAAGTGTCAGTAGGTAAAAGCTAAACATAGACACCCGGTGGGATTACTTCAACCACATGCCATTCCGGAATCGAAATGGGAAGTTATTTCGATGGATTTTATTGTTGGATTGCCACTGACGGCAAGGAGACACGACTTGATTTTTGTAGTAGTAGACACTCTGACGAAGAGTGCTCACTTTATTCCGATGCGTACGACGTATCAGTCACCTGACATAGTGAGAGTTTTCATCAGTGGGATTGTGATGCTGCACGGCGTGCCTAAGAAGATCATATCCGATCAAGGATCGGTGTTTACCAGACGATTTTGAATGAGTTTCCAAGAGGCCTTGGGAACCCAACTTAATTTTAGTACTGCATATCACCCAGAGACGGACGGACAAACAGAATGGATGAACCAAACCTTGGAAGACATGTTGTGCATGTACGTGATGGACCAACAAAAGCGTTTGGAGGAATTCTTGCCTCTAGTGGAGTTCGCTTATAACAATAGTTACCAGAGCACCATTAAGATGGTGCCTTTTGAGTTTCTTTATGGGCAACCATGTCGGACGCCCTTGAGTTGGGATCGGCTTGAGGATAGGGTCCTGGTGGGACCAGAATCGATCCAAGAAATGGAAGAGCATATGCAAACCATAAGACAAAGGATAAAACAAGCACAGGATCGGCAGAAGAGTTATGTCAATGCGCACCGAGTCGACCGTAGTTACGATATCAGAGATCGAGTCTTCTTGTGGGTTAAACCACATAAGAGTTCGATCAAGTTTCGAAAGGGAGCTAAAATCTCTCCTAGGATCATGGGACCTTTCGATATTGTGGAGAGAAAGGGGCCCGTGGCCTATCGACTAGCCTTGCCTAATTCTCTGAGGCATATGCACGATGTTTTTCATGTATCAGTTTTGAGACATTATATTAGTGATCCTACACATGTGATTGACATGAGTTCCTTGCAGGTATCGGATGAGGGAGCGCTCACGATTGAGCGATTCTACATTTTAGTTCATTGCGTTCGAGAGTTACGACGTCGAACGGTAGATCAAGTCAAGGTCCAGTGGGACAGTTATAGTCCGCACTCGGCGACCTGGGAGGATGCATATGATATGCGCCAGCAGTTTCCCTTTTTGTTTGATAGATAGACTTATGATACTGTGGTACTTATGATATTGTGGTACATTTATTTTGACATTTATACTGAGAAACTTCTGGACGAAGTTTAGACCAAGAGGGGGTGTATGTAACATCTCGCTCTGGCGCACTGACAAAGCTTATTCTTTGAGGACACTTGCTCACAAGTGATCTGGATTTTATGATGATGAACCACTTAACCTTTATGATGATGCGTTATGATTGATGACAGGATGTTTTACTATTGTTGTATACAAGTGCTATCGACTCAGTTTATTTGAGTGTGTAGGGTTTTTGACTTGGAGGATGCCGAGGCATCGACGGAACCCTTGGACTCTGGATTGAGTCAGGGAGTGTGATATTGAGTTGATTTATTTACCATGATGTTTATTTGATTTGATGATATGCTGTTGACATGTTCTGACATGATGGTTGATGATGCAGGCTGACGATAGCTTGCCTACCAGACTCACATATGGAGTAAAGGGGCCACACATGAGTTCCAGAGAGATTGAGGGAAAGGTGTGGACAATAGCCCTGCCACAGCCTACTAGCACTCCCGCCGTGGCTCGAACTGTAGGTTAATGATTACCTAGTTCGAGAGGATCCACGATGCTGTGAGGGCAGATTGCGACAGTCGCTCAAGATGATTCTAATGGGCGCGCAATAAGGCGGTGGCCTTATTCCTTAGAGCCCTTAGTCTCCCACAAGTTCACCTGGTGGAGTGTTGACTCCAGGGGTTATAGAGTCTACCAATCCGTCAAGTCAGCGAGTGGCACCCTTGGAGCACGTGGTGCATCCTGAAGGGCACGTCGCACAAAGAAATACAAGTCAGCGAGTGGCACCCTTGGAGCACGTGGTGCATCCTGAAGGGCCTGTCACGCAATAGAAGCAAACGAGGCAAGTGGCACTCTTGGAGCACGTAGTGCGTCCTTAAGGGCACGTCGCATGGATGATGATGATGAGACAACCTAGATGACCCTAAGACCTTAACGCCTGATAAGATTCTTAAAACGACTCCCCTAATTAAATTGTCGCCCTGTTCAAATCAAAACCTAAATTAAAACATCTCTAAGATAAATTTGACAAGCCCTAAAAAAAGATCCTACAAAAATAAACCTAGGGCATAAACTAAAACCCTCCTAGGTGTTAATTAAAGTATTCTTAAAAGTAAAGGGGGTAAAGTAATGAGGGAAATAAATTAAGTGAAACCCATGGCCTCTAAATGATAAAGAAGAAATAAAATCTATTAAAGTGTGGGAGTATAAAAGCTAGGAATTTAAAAATATATTGAAAAGATTAAAAACTGCATTTATCTTTTGGGTTTAAAAATAAAAATAACAAGAGAGAATTAAATAATAGAATTAAAGAAACTAGAAATAAAGGAAACTTAATAATGGAAAGTAGGGGACATAGGGTAAAAAGCAAAAAGAAATCAGCATTTAGGAGTTACTAAAAAACAGAAACTTCGTTTTAGGAAAGTTATTAAAAGCATGAGAGGGGATCTAGGAACCCTAGGAGTAATTTTAGGAGGGACTTTAGGGGGAGTGAGGGAAATGAGTCTTGTATTTAATTTAAAGAAATTTAATTTGGAGAAACATGGGGGATGAGTGACACTTGGACGGCGGAGAATGTTTAGAGGTTTGTCATTAAAAAATTAATTTAATAATGATTTAGGAAAGTAGGTGGGTCTCTTTTTTCTATAAAAGAAGGGGAAAAGAAGGAAGAAGGGATGAACGGTTAGCGTAACGTTATGCTGCTGAATTGTGGCTTGACGGATTGCTTGTGAGGAGTTGGGTTTATCTCAGCTGTGTTGGAGTGGTAGCTCAGCCGTGGAGGAAAGATGAGAAGCTAGTCTTATCTCTAGTTCTTGTGTGGCCCCTTTGCGGCTCGAGGGGCTAAGGGGGAAGCAGAGTACCCCTAGCATTTGGCTGGGAGGTACCGGTGAGACTTCTGCAGTCGGCGAGCAGGAGCGGCAAGGAGAGCGGACGTGGCACGGAGCGTGGGACGTCTTCCGAAGTGGGAGAGGGCAATGGTATGATTTTAGTTATGGCGAATTTGTTTATAAATGGTTAGTGTTAAAATGTTTCTTATGTCTTGCTGAAAAACTTGTTCCTAGAAATTTCGTTTTATAAATGGTTAGTGTTAATTTCTTTCTGGCGATTCGTCTTATTTAACGATTACTAAACAAAAAAAAAAAAAAAATTGTTTATCTCTGGAATACCTCCATCAATTCATTTTTACCTCTGGCAATTGTTATCTTCTGGCAATCAATGTAACCTGGCATGCAATTTATCTTCTGTCATTTCATCATCTTTTGTCAATGCGTTTGGGGGTTTGGTCTGCATTTTAAAAGGTTAATGAGCTGCGCTTTTCCTTTTGTTTTTGGCGTTTTTCCACTTTGTATTGGGCGTTTTTAGCCACAGTTATTTCGGGCGTCCTTCTTCACCCAGCGAGCATCCTTATTCGGTATTTTACTAGGCACAGTGAGCCATTCTTGTTGGGCATTTTGGTTTACACGTGAGCGCTACTTCTATGGGCGTTCGCATTGTTATGGACCTTTTGTTATTGCTTGGATAATGTTATCTCCATGGACTGCAACTTGATATAGTGCGTTTTGTTGGGATAATGGTCGATTTTAAATTACACAGTGAGCTTCCATCCATGGTCGAATTTATATATTATAGTGAGCTTTCCACCATTGGTCGATTTTATTTTTACAGTGAGCCTTCCATCAATGACAATTTTACATTGGTCATTTTGATCATGAATTTTGGGCGTTTGGCACCGTTACTGGGCATTTTTGGCTTCTGTATATTGGTGTTTCTGCCACTACATTGGGGTGTATGTGTATATTGTTATAATGGGTGTTTGCACTCGGGTATGGGGCATAGTTGTAAACTGGTATATTGGGTGCTTACTGTCAATTGGGGCATGTATACAGTTGCGTTTGGTTACAGCCGTATACAGTTGTGTTTGATTTGTTTACAGTTGCGTTTTTCAATGACAATACAAACTGGCAATCTGTGTGCCAATAGATTCCTTTACATTCCAATCCAATTATTGGGTTTATGCATTTTTAAATGGCCATACAAAACTAATGAAATCTGAACGTAGTCGAATTCTTTACATTCCATTTCAGTTATTGGGGTTCTGCGTTTTTCAATGACAATACAAATTGATGCAATCTGAACGCAATCAAATCTGTTACATTTCAATTTAGTCAGTGGGGTCTGTGTTTTAAATGACAATGCAAATCTAATAGCAATCTGAAGGCAATCTGACTTTCATTACATCTCATTTATGTTTGGGGTCTGCGTATTGTTGGGTCTACATTCCTAAATCAGGGGCTTTAATACAGGGGCGTATTCCATTGGGTTTGCGTTCTTGATAGTCTTTAATGCCATGCATTAGGGTAACATTTCTAATCTGCCATACTTTAATGCAATGTAATAATTATAGTTGCGTTTTCTAATTGGGACTGCGCTTACAGTGGTTTATTAATTGATAATTATTAAATTGTTATAACAACAACGTTGAATAAATTGCTATTATTCCTTTATAGGCATTTTGGTATCATTGCTACAGTTGGGTTGTTCAATTGCCTTTACTTTATGGTAGTAACGTTGTAGGTTTTAATGGCACCATTAATCAGTAATATGAAGTAAATTCTATTTTGGGACCCCTGTTAATTATTGTTACATACAAGTATGGTCATTTATATTTGTTAATTTGTCATTTTCAATTCTGTCCTTTTTGCAATTTTAGAGATTGTCTTAATATGTATTGCCATTTCTAGGTATGATGTTATTTGAAAATTTCCATTATGATGTTATTTTTGAAACATGAAGTGATATGGTAGTTCCCAAATTATGAATTTAACTTAATTACGATGTTATTTTAAATGTGAGTGTATATTGACATTGGGGACCTATACTTTAATTACAATGTCACTTTTGTCCTTTTAAATATGGATGTTTTAGGTGTGACATTTTAAATGTATTTACATAGGGTCCCTTCTAGTTATTTAAATAATGTCATTTAAATATGGTAATGGTTATATCTTGTCATTGTAATTATGATAGTTTATTGATATATTCAAATATGATGTCATTAGCAATGTTATGTTATCCTTATATTGAATTGTGTAAAGGTAATACATGTCGTATAAATTAGGGTGCAAATTTTAGTGTTAGGTACTTATGAAAAATAATGGCATTGTGGACTTATCCTAATCTGATTAAAACTTGGGTTACTGATGGTCTAAAAAAAAACGAGATCCTAGAACCTTGTACCTTGAATTGCTAAGCTCGTAATGGGGAAATCTTAGATTACTTAAATTTACATTCTTAAATGGTTGGGCTGGGTATCTCATCTACTCATGGAGTTCATGGGAGTATCGAGCCAGTATTACATGCCTTGAGTCGTGGGATCTACCTTGTCTTAACTGTGTTGGGTCATTGTCGTAGTCTGTCGGACCTGGGCGTCCGTAGGGTTAGTGGTTTCCTTGTGTTGTTGTTGTACCTGGACGAGATCGATCTTTTGTCGATTGGTCTGCTTGTGTCAGGCGGGATATAGACACCTTCTGTAGTCTTAGCATATATGTCTGTGTGTTTTTCTGTGTAAAGGATCCAGTGCCGTATCAAGAGTCTCGGGCCCTTTTATGGCAGGGTTCCACTCTTGTGACACACATGACGGAGGTTAATATTTTCTGCCTGAGCAGTCGGCTAGGAGCCGGTCTAATCTTCTTTTGAGAAGACATAAGACTAAAAGCCCTGCTTTTCTGTGCAGAAATAGTAAACTCTACTGATGGATCCTTCCTTCTGTGACCGTACTATACTTAACACCTGGTGTTGTGTACTGCTTATAGCTGATGGTTGTACACCTTATGTCTAGGGGCATTTTACTTGTTGTCACTGTGATTGCCGAGGCCGTCTGGTTGTGTTCATCTTGCTCGTGTCTTGTTCTATGTCGGGTTACTAGTTTCTACCTGAGCTGTCGGCCAGGAGCCGGTCTAATCTTCTTTCGAGAAGACATAAGACTAAACACCATGCTTTCCTATGCAGAAATAGTAACCCTAACACACAGGAGTCTTCCCTCTATGTTCTTACTTTGCACCCCCAGTATGTCTTAATGATTGTGCCGTGCGGCGTCTGCCTATGATCATATTTATTGTAGTTTCTTATTGAGGACTTCAGTCTTCTTGTGCTGAACTTCGTGGTTGCGTCTTGTTGGTTGTCGAGTGGCGTCATACAGTTACGTGTGTTGTGACTTCTACACGCGCGCACACAACTTAAAGAAAAAAAAATAAAAAATAAAAATTTGCACCTATTACTAGAATGATTGTCGTAACGAGTTGGTTCGTTACAGTGCCCGCTACTGAGGCAGCGGCCGTCGGGGTGTAGTGAAAGTGGATCCTCTCTAGAAGCCACAATATCCCTATGTAAGTCTTGCTGGTGTCTAATGTTGCGGTGTACTAGATGAACCCTGCCCTGCTGGTCTCACTGGAGTCCTGGTATGACCCCCACTGATAAGCTCCTCCTCTACTATGAGGGCCTTTTGGACAGCGTCGTGCAAGGTTTGAGGCATCAAGATCCTAACCTTTGCACGTAGGTTGTCGTTAAGGCCAAACGCAAACCGGTTGACCTTGCGTTTCTCTGTGTTAAGGTGCAGACCATACCGGAGCAGCTCCATGAAACGTGTCTCGTACTCAGGCACCCTACAACCTCCCTATCATAACGCGTTGAACTCATTGAGCTGACGCTCAATGAATTCCTTCGAAAGATACCTCTCTCGGAACCGTTCCTCGAACAGTTCCCATGAAACGTCTTCAACGACCATGTTCAGCTGTAGCAGGAGTGTCTTCCACCATCGAAGAGCGCTCCCCTTCAGTTGAAAGACCGCCATGCAGACCTTCATGTTGGAGGTATAATCACAAAGTGTGAAGCACATTGCCATATTCTCCAACCATGCCTCGATGGCTACACCGTCCGGGGCACCAAAGAACTCGGGAAATTTTACCTTCTCGAGTTCACGGTGAATGCTACGTGTAACGGCCGATGTGCGGCGAAACCTCAGCGGGTGTCGACGCCCTGGCCTCGTCTCTATCCAATCGGCTGATCAGCGCCTCGGACATGCGCTGAAAATATCTCATCATTCCCACGACATCACCAACTGCTATATGCTCCCATCCGAGAACCTGCTCGCCTCCCTGGGGGTTAGACCCCTCAAGTGTGGATCCTACGGGAGGCATCACGCCTCCTCCCCTAGCACCCCATCGTCTTCCTCTGTGGTGTCCTCTAACCATGATTACCTACACGCACACAATCAAATCGATCAACAATAGTATAATCAAATCAAATCATGTGACCAAACGTCGTAGCGAATCCCAAGTCGCAGGTTGAACTAGCTCTGATACCATATGTAAGGACCTCCTCATTATGAAAACAACTCTTTAACAGGGGCAATTTTTTTTTTTTGTTTAAGGTGTGTGCACGCATGTAAAAAGGAATAGATGCACTTGACTCTACGTCGACACTCGATGAATAACAAGACGCAACCACGATGATCACAACCAGAAGACATAAGGCGCACAAAAAGTAACTGCAAGCATTAAACAACCATAGACATAAGGCGCACAACAAGTAACTGCAACATTTAATGACATACTGGGTTATGCACAGAACGAACACAAAAGGGAGAATCCATAGTAGGATATTTTACTATTTCTGCACAGGAAAGCAGGGCGTTTAATCTTAGTTCTCTGCTCCGGAGAGAGGGAAGGTTAGATAGGCTCCTGGCCGACTGCTCAGGCAAAAATAAGTAATCTCCATCAGGTGTGTCGCAAGAGTGGAAACCCTACCTTTAAAGGGCCCGAGACTCTTGATATGGCACTGGATTCTTTACATAGAAAATATACACCCACACAGACTTATATACAAAGAGACAAGATTTATCAAATCGAAGAGTCTGATATCCTACAACTATGAGTTTGGACAGTTCCAACTATAGTACCAACCCTGAAATTAATTTACAATCTCAATACATCCTATATGTTACATGGAGCAAGGAAAACAATTGCATCAGAGTCACCCCTCTACAAATTCAGGGTGTACACGTTCTATTTTAACCATACAAATTGCTTGTTCTAGCGCCTCACCTTAAGGCGCGTGAGTAACAATTTACAATGATTTAAGCTAAGTGGAATACACTATAATAATAAAATAAATATAGGGTTTTGTGACTTAAACACCATTATGATGAATTTGCACTTAATTATTAAATGAATAAAACAACACTGAGGATTCAAAGATTCCATGCATTCAGGAAGCCTATACATATATCCTTGAATTTATTGTAATTTACACTACAAAATGTCTCTCTCTCTATATATATATATCTATTAAATGAATTTACACTATGTAAATATCTATTGAACAACTTGATCAACATTGAGGTTTCCTTTGCATTCACCACGCCTATACCTATCTCTTGAATTAATAGTAATTTACACTACAAAAGCCAATCAAGAAGGTCACGGTCTTTTAATTGAAATTACAATGACATGACCATAACGCAACCAAATCATCGCCTTCTATATCACAATATTATTGCAATTAGATAATGGTGACTTTATCTTTTGTTTTTTATTAATACCCACGAAGCTACCAAAACCTGTCCATAACAACCATGCATTTGCATTTATAATAGAATAGCAGTGTAATTTAACTAATAATGGCTTTCATTATTGTCAATAAAATAATCGTTGGTTAACATAATAAGTCAACTTCAATGGAAAACATATAGCATTGAAATTTAACTACTAATGGCTTCATTGCAAGACCATGTAAATAAATATTCGATGATAACATAAGAACTTAACTTCAAAATGGGCACATGTTATAAATTGGATTGCCGAGAAATTTCAATGCGGTTAAGACTATGGATTGGATTACTATGAAATGCGTTTAAGACATACTATATGCGTTTAAGACATATTATGTGTGTTTAAGACATAATATAAATTGGATTGCTATGAAACGTGTTTTAGACTATTCGGGCCGGGTGAGGGTAACCCAGCGCAGCTGTCACTGATAGGCCCTGTGCTGTCCACGACTGGGTAAAAGGGTGGCCTGCAGCCCCAGGTGGAACGCTGCTGACCCAGAACCATAGCTACCACTTCCATGACCAAACTCTGGTCTTCCACCAGAGCCCCTAAATGAAGGCTGAAATTCTGTCGGTGCAAGAACTGCCAGCTGAATTCAAAAGAGAGAAAGGAGAACTAAAGCCATTACTCAAGGGATGGACAATCTGACCCATGGTCTCACGATTTTTAAGAAGGCTTACCAGAACTCAGCGCAGAAAGGAGAAAAATATAAAGCAGCAAGAACGCAACGATTAAGGGTGGGATCCGCGGACATTCCCCAGTAAATTAAATCATCAAGATGCAGAGCACTCTTGACAACGCAGTAAGATCCCAAAACATAAAAAAATAGAGCAACACTAACAACAACACTGTGGGAAAATTCGATGGTTTATTTCCATGAAATGTACAACGATGTCATCTGCGTGCAAGACAGAACGCAGACCAGAACCAATGATATCAATGACTACGCCCATACCACTATGGTAAAATGAATTCTCAGATCCGATTTTCCAACGAAAATGCCAATGCCAATGCCAGAACGAATCTCATATCTACATTATCAAACGAATATGCCAATCACCTGTTGCCAGGTCGAATTTAATTCAGTTTCAATTCCCTATGATAACTAGCAACCCACAACATGCAATGAAATTGCCAGAGCCGAATTTCAGAACAATTTCCCAAAACAAAATTTTCTGAAACAATACCACTGTAACCATACACAATAAAACGAAAAGTCTAGTTACAATTTACAGGAACGGATTTCAAATGAATTTCCAGAACAGGTTTCCGACTGTCGAGGCGCCATTCAAATAGCCGAGATAGAAGATCATAAACCCAGACAGAGGTACAAGCAGAAAGCGCAGTAGGAGAACACAGTAGGTGGTTTCATTAGCAAGGTATGAAGAAAAATTTAGCAAGGTAAAAATGCACAATGAGAGAAGAGAAAAGTTGTGCCAACCACAAAATTCAGGGTAAAAAAAAAACACAACCGACATATGACATCAATTGCCAAGAACAACCCCAGCGGTAGTCGTTTTAATGATACAACTCAATAGAGGAAGTATAATTGATTCCAGTTTCATCCCTTATCTAATTACAATAGTTGAATCAACATTTTTACCATAATACAATCATAATCGTTGAAGTTAATAACTATGCATTCTACTCTACTAAATACATGAGCATACTGTTGCCTTACGCCCGCCTCAATGACGTCCACGCGCTCCGTGCCGCTCCCGCTCGTCGATCGTCGAGACCTCATCGGTACCTCCTAGCCAATCGCTAGGGGTACTCTGCTTTCCCCTTAGCCCCCCGAGCCACAAAGGGGCCACACACAATCCAGATGGTCCGTCTAGCTTTCCAGCTCACCTCGCAAGGCCGAGCTACCACTCCTATCCAAGCTGGAAAATCCCAACTCTCCACAAGTAATCAGTCAAGTCACAATCTGGAAGTGTAATGTTACGCTAACAACCAATCCCCTTTCGTCCTCATCTCCCATCTCTTTTATAGAGTTTGGAGACCCACCTACTTTCCTAATTCACATTTTAAATTAAGTTTCAATAAATTATTCTAAATATTCTCCGTCGTACAAGTGTTGTCCATCCCCCTCTTTTCTCAAATAAATATTTTACTTAATTTATTAATTGTCTCAAATCCCTCACCCACCTAGATTCGCTCCTAAATTTACTCCTAGGTGTTCCTAGATCCCCTTACAAGTTTTAAATACTTTCCTAAGAAAAAGGATTTTACTGAATTAGCTCAGACTAGCAGGTTCTTAATTGCAGATTCCTTACTATGTTGATCGTGATTTTACCCTAAGTTCTCATCTTTCCTTTATTAAGTTTCCTCCATTACTTAGTTTCCTAATTCTTATTATTCCCTTCTTTTCCCTTTTTATTAAAGCCTAAAATGGCAGTTGTGTTATTAAATCTTTCCCTTTTATTATTAATTTAGTATCTTTGTACTTCCACAAGTTAATGAATTAAATCCTTCTTTGCAAATTTACAACCACAGATTTGAATTAATTTCTTATTCTCTTTATTTTACCCTACAAACTTTATGAAGACTAAAACTATAGCTTAAGTGGTTTTTGGTTTAATGTTAAATTTGTTTTTATTTTATATACCAGATATATATATATATTTTTTATAGGGTAATTTTCTAAAGGTCAGACAAAATTTACCCCTAGAGAAGTTTTAGACTTAGGACTTAGATTCTTAACTGGGTGACATTTAGTTAGGGAAAAAGTTTAAGGATTTCTTAATGTGTTAAATGTATTAGGGCCATCTAGGTTTGTTCCTTCATCAACATCAACGCGACGTGCCCTTCAAGACGCACCACGTTCTCCAAGGGTGCCACTCGCCAACTTATGTTTCTTTTGTTCGACGTGGCCCATTTACTCTATATGTGAGTCTAGTCAGCAAGCTATCGTCAACCTGCATCATCAACAATCGTGTCAGAACATGTCAACATCATATCATCAAATCAATGAAATATCATAGTAAAAAAATTAACCCAATTAGAACACTCCCTGACTCAATGCAGAGTCCAAGGGGTTCCACTGATGCCTCTGCATCCTCAAGGTCCAAAACCCTGCACACACAATAAAACTGAGTCAATAGCACCTGTATACATCAAAGTAGTAAAAACATCATGTCATCTATCATAACGCATCATAATCAAGGATAAATGGTTTAACATCATAAAAGTCTAGATCACTTGAGAGCAAGTGTCCTCAAAGAATAAGTTTTCTCAGTGCGCCAGAGCGGGATGTTACATTCTCCCAGTTGCTCGATCTGCTAGTGTGTTGAATTGTTGTGGTTGGTTTTCTTATCTGCGTGCGCGATGTTCGTCATCAGGTTCTGGGGTTCAACTGTTGTCAACATTGCCTTATTTCCTAAAGAAAAACCAAAAAATACACTTTCTGCTTCGCATGCAGTCGTAACAATTGGGTTTGTTACATATGGTATCAGAGCGAGTTCAACCTGCAACTTGGGAAAAATTTGGGTTTCGTTGATATGATATTTGATTATAATATTGCTAATTAAGTTGACGTGTATTTGTGAAGGTAATAATGGTTATAGAGCGTCACAGAGGGAGACAACAGGGTGCTAGGGGAGGAGGCGCGACGCCTCCAGTAGCATCCATGGTTGAGGGGTCTAACCCCTAGGGAGATGAACAGGTTGTCAGGCAAGAGAGGATAGTGATGGGTGATGTGGTTGGGATCATGAGGTATTTTCAACGGATGCCTGAGGCACTGATCAGATATTTGGACAAAGATGAGGCCAGGGCATTGACAACCCCTGAGTGTCCACCATGCGCTCCGGTCGGTACTAGTAGCATTCACCGCGAACTCAAGAAGGTCAATTTCCGAAGTTCTTTGGTGCCTCAGACAACACACATTCTAAGGCATGTTGAAGAATATGGCAATGAAATTTTCACTTCTCGACTGTACATCCAACATGAAGGTCCACATGGAAGTATTTTTTCTCAACTAATTATCATCATTCCAAGTCAAACTATCATCATTATTCCAAGAAAAACTATCATCATTATTCTCGACTAAATAAGATGATCAAGAATAATTATCCTTTACCTAGAATTAACGACATGTTTGACCAAGTTGGAGGAGCAAGGAACTTCTGTATGTTAGATTTAAGGTCTGGTTATCACCAAGTCAGAATAAAATACAAAGACATAAATAAAACATCATTTAAAACACGTTACGAACATTATGAGTTTGTCGTAATTATGTTCAGTCTTACTAATTAAACAACAACCTTTATGTGTTTGATGAATAGTATATTCAGTCAATATATGGATAAATTTGTGTTGGTGTTTATCGATGATATTTTAGTTTACTCAAAAATGGAAGAAGAACATGAAGAACATGTGGAAATAGAATTGCATACCTTAAGGAAACATAAGTTGTATGTGATGTTTGATAAGATCGACTTCTACCAAAGAAGGACATAATAAATAGGACACGTGATATCCGAATATGGTATTGTCATTGATCCACGAAAGATAAAATCCATTATGGAATGGCCTATCCCTAAGGATGTAGCACAAATCATATCATTCATGGGAATTACTGGTTATTTTCGAAGATTTATCGAAGTATTTTCTAAGATCGCATATCCAATTACATCCCTACATAAAAAGAGAATGAGATTTACTTGGTCACAAAAGTGTGAGGACAACTTTGATAAAGTAAAAAGACTATTAAATACAAAACCTATCCTAAGGGTAGCAGATCCCAATAAAGATTTTACAGTTTGCATGGATGTAAGCAAAGAAGGCTTGTAAGGTGTCCTAACACAAGATGGACACGCCATCTGTTACAAATCACATAAAATGAAAGAACATGAACAAAGTTATGTTACAAATGATTTGAAATTAGTAGTTGTAATTCATGCTGTGAAAATATGGTGACATTATTTAATGGGGAGAAGGTTTATGCTACTAACTAACAATAGTGGTGTAAATTCTTTATTCAGTCAACCGGACCTCAACATAAGGAAAGTGAGATGGATGACCTTTTTAAGTGAATTTGATTTCTAAGTAAGACACATCAAAGGTAAGGAAAACAAAGCTACAGATGCTCTAAGTTGGAGGACTAATAAACTTTATGAGATAAGTGTTAGCAAAGAAGAAAACCACATAAAAAAAGAATAAAATATGCAAGCAATAATGACGAAACGTACATCAAAAGATCAACATAATTACAAGAAAATGTAGAAAAACTGAACAAAATAGATCTGGGTTTAGATAAAAATGGACTTCTAAGGTTCAAAAACAGGTTGTATGTACCTAACTCTGTTGATTTAAAATCAACAAGTCTTGGAGAATTTCACAAAAGGTCATATTTTGTTCATCCAGGATACCAAAAAACGATAACAACTTTAAGAAAAATATTTTATTGGCCTAGGAGTGAAACAACTCAATATTTATCTAAATTCTCATATTTTCAACAGGTAAAGGCTCAACATCACCATCCAACCGATCTTCTACAACCTCTTCTTATACCAGAATGGAAGTGGGAGATTATCTCGTTAGCAGGGATGATTTTAAGGATGGAAATTTATTTTAAAATGTAGAAACCTTGGCGAATCTTATTAATTTTTCATATGTCAAGTATAAATGTTTGGCAATATTTTTGTAAAAGGATTCAAATGTCTAAGTATTTTATATAGTTTTTATAATTTTTTGGCGATTTTTACAGTAAAATAATTTTATCCTATAGAATTTGGGCGAATAATTTTTAAAATAGTGAATCTCATTTTTGGAAAAACCATGGAAAATTAGCCCATGAGAGAAATTTAGCCCCTAAAATCATCCCTGCTCGTTAGACTACATCATAGGTTTGCCTAAGACTCAAAAGTAAAATGACTCAATTATGGTAGTGATTGATAAACTTAGCAAATATTCACATTTTATACCTATGAAATCTACTTATAAAGAAATTAATATTGCTAAAAATTTTATGGAATAAATATATTTTTTTTTAATTAAGAGGTAATATTATATTAAATCCTTCGAAATTCTGAAGAAGAGATCCAGAATATAGCTAGATTCGGGCTACAGTTGCTGGACTGCCCCAGCAAGGGGAAACCAGTCCAGCTAGTCCAACCAATTTCTAGATTAAACAAGTCTAGCATTTAAACATCAAAAACAAGAAACACTGTTTATCTTTTCAGGTCTAGAAGCTAAGCCAACAGACATACTCTAAAAATTAGATGCATGGATTGTAGCTAGGCCAGGTGGCTGGGAGGTTGCCTGTCCACGGCTCTTCCTCGATGTGCGTCATGCCATAGTCCCATTTCTCGCCAGCTTCATCATCGCATGCAAGGTCCATGTTGTCGTCCTTGTGTTCCTCCTGCTTCCCTTCTGCTGCCTCTGGAGTCTGCGTATTGTCCTCCTGTGTGCTGCCTACTGCCTCTGGAGTCTGTGCTTTGTCCTAAGCTTCGTCTTTAGCGGTCGCGAGGTTCTCTTGAGGGCTGGTCTTGCCAGTGGCTGTGAATAATGCTTCGTGCATAGAAGAGAGAATGTGCATAAAGCTGGCCACCTTCCCCTCTGTTTCTTGGACTCGGTATTGCAAATATGCTATCTCTTGCCGAAGCTCAAACACCAAATCCTGCAAGATAGCCATGCTATCTACGAGCTACACTCTGTCAACACTCTCAGGGAGACAAGGTCCTTCCCTCTTGGGCACATTGTGATGAAGAGGGTCACTTCCCAGGTTGCCCAGCAGGTCGTGGGGAGTTGTGGAGCTGGAAGGGACTGTTGAGAGGTCGTGAGAAAGCCTCAGAATTGAGATAGGTGTACGCGAGATGATGGCCATAGAACTTAGCTGCGGGGCATGCAAAGAGACAGGGATATGCCTGGACTTCCTTGGAGGGGAGGAGTCGTCAAAGGTTGAATCAGGAGGTGTGACCGAGGGTCTTCGGGGCTTCCAGGATGAGCCTCGCCTCGGTCAGCCTCGAGCTCGAGTCATGGAGAAGTCTGTGCAGAGGACTGAGAAAAGGAGGGGCACTCGGTGTAAGGGAAAGACGAGGAATGTGTTGCACCAGCGGGAGGGATCAAAGGTAGATCTGCACTACTCAGCGTAGAGCATTGCTGCTTGCATACAGAGGTAAAATCCAAACATAATGGACGACATCATTCAAATTCACGGCGAGGAGGAAAGGACTGGTGTGTTAATGCACCCTCGCATCAACTTAAAATGCCATTAAACGCCGAGTGGGGTGGTGGGTTGTGGCATGATCCCATCACGTGGCTCCATGCCACTCTGTCCATCGCCCTCGTTTAGATCTTGCCACATCGCCCTCCCTAACACCCCATCCGGGGGTTTATGGAATAAATATTGAGATTGCATGGAATTCCTAATATGGTGATCTTCGATAGAGATGTCAAATTTACATCAACATTTTGGAAGGAATTATTTGTAGGATTAGATACTAACCTAAATTTCAGCACAAGCTACCATCCACAAATGGATGGGAAAACAGAATGAACGAATCAGATTGTGGAAGACATGTTACAAATGTACGTGAGAACGAAACCAACTAAGTGGGAGGAGTGCCTACACTTAGCTGAATTGGATTACAATAATGGCTATCAGGAATCATCGAAGATGAGTCCCTTCGAAGAATTATACGGAAGGAAATGGAAAACCCCAATTAGCTAGGATAATCCAATTGATAGGCTTATGATGAGACTAGAAATGCTCCAAGAAATGGAGAAATGGTAAAAAGGGTACAACGAAATTATAGGAGGCCAAAACCGACAGAAAAGTTATTCATATTTCAAAAGTAGACACCATAAGTTTCAAATTGGCAACCACGTGTATCTGAAAGTCAAAGTAAGGAGGAGATCTCTAAAGCTAGGAAATTGTTCAAAGTTGGCACCTAGGTTTTGTGGTCCCTTCGATATTTTAACTCGAATCGGACTCGTGGTGTATCAAATAGCACTTCCTGCAAACTTAAAAGTTCAAAATGTTTTTGATGTATCCTTATTAAAAAGGTATATTCATGATCCTAATCACATCATTGATTGAAACATGGTGCAGGTGGAACTAGAAGGCAAGTTCCAAGCGAAACCTCTGCGCATTATGGATAGGAAAGAAACAGTACTACAGAACAGAGCCATTGCCTAGGTAAAAGTGCAATGGAACCACTTTAGCCCTGAGGAGGCCACTTGGGAATTGGAGGACGATTTGCGTAAATCTTATCCAAACCTATTCCAAGAGAGGAATGAACACTGAGGACAGTGTTGTACTTAATTAAGGGGGAGAGGATGTAATATCCTCAAATTTTAGAATATTTAATTCTAAGTGAACTTTGAAATAAACTTCCATTTTTGGAAAATTTGGATTTGGAAATTATTTGTCATTTATGGAGAATCCAAATTTCGAATTTTGATTGTTGTAATTAATTATTTGATGACTATTAGGAAAATATTTGATTTTCCCACCTATCCTCTTTTATTTTGACACACATGTAAGGAAAACTTTTAATAAATTAAATGTTGGAAGGCAAATGGAACAACTATGTTAAAAATAACTGACCATGACTTTGTGAGTGGGGAACAGGTTTGAGTTACCTCAAGGATGATTTTTACAAGTGAAAGAAGTGGAATTTGGCCACTAGAAGTCCCTAAAAATCAGGGATTTGTAAAGCTGTGAATTTCCCCAAGGAGGGAAGGAAAGACCTAGGCACAAGGATGCATATAAAAACCAACATATGGAGGAGGCAGGACATTACTTAGTATGTTGGGGAAAGGAAACTATTTGTTGTTATGAACATTGAGTGTGAGGAAAAGGATTTTTCTAATATGTGGATGGTGACTATAGGTAATCAGGATCATTCAGTTTTCCCTTATGGACTCATGGTCAGGCTAGGGGGTGAATAGGACAATTGAAATTGGTTGTTCTATTCTATGGTTGGGTGGAACATGGTTGTTCCATTTGTATTCCATAATCAAGTTTCAGATATGTATCTCAGCTTGTATTCCTTTTCAATGTTATATTTATGCTTATTATTTGTTAGGAATATGTTGACTGTGTATACATAGGTGAAATCAATTTTTAAGGGACTTTATGACCATGTTTTACTATGGCTTATCATAAATGATACTGGAAATATTGTTTATTTGAAATGTGATGGTTATACATAGATATTTATATGTGTGTGTGTGTGTGTGTGCGCGCGCGCTCATACATAAAGAAATAATAGAACTATTTTTATGTTCCTATTAGCCATTGAATATATATATTTGGAATTTCTATTCAAATATGTATGTACACAAACACCACAGAGAATAGAAAGAAAGAATAATAGTGTGGATGCATTCTTTATTACCACATAAATATAGTGATTTAACAAAATTCAAAGTATCTTGGAAAGAAACCATTGTATTCATTTGATCATTGTTCAAAAGATTATATTTGGAGTACCATAGACCAAAAAATCCACAAACCCATTCTACTGTAAACAAAGCTCTAAGAAAGTATACACAAAATATGTATGTAACTGTAGTTAAATGCGTGCATATATCGGTCAAGGAAGGACATGGAACTCGGATAAATTTCGAGTTAAGACACTTACTTCAACCAATTACACCAACTTGCAGAACCTACAAAAGAAATAAATAATGGTTTAGAAACTGTTCTAGCATTTTAACTCTATGAAAATCAAACAGTAGAATAATTCAAGGACGAAATTTATCTTGAGTCCTGATGAAAACCAGATCACCTTTTGTTCCTTGTGAGAGAATCCATCCATGATCTAGGAGGATGAGGAGGCAATCCAAAACTGACTGATAGGTACCCTCGCAAAACCGAAAGGGTGCATCATTAATTTCATATATCCATGGATAGAATTTTTCACTTGTAAAACAGAGGAAGCGACAATAAGGGAAGAAATGAAACATGTTATCATCGAAATAGACTGTGCATAGATTAATAAAACATGAAGAACATAATAGTAATATCCAAACCCTGTATAGAGTACCAAATAAACAGAAGAAGTCGATTGTGGAAAGGTCAACCATTAAACATAATCACCAATTTAAACCCCGTAATAGAGAGTTGGAATTTCTGATTTGGAGTAACGATCACAGTGAATAATTATCAATTTAATAAGAATTCTTATAGGGGAATAAGGTGTGACCTATGTATATTCACAATAGGTCATTCAAATTAAATAGCATTACAAGAAGGAAAATATGAAAGTTTGAGTCCATAGAAATTACAGTAAGAACCCAATACATAGGTTAAAACCAAACTGTGCAAAACATGTTCAATCCCTACATTTTTCATTCTGCATACATTTAGCAGATGAGGCGATGAATGGATACATTCTTAGGAATCTCAGTTAATAAACATAGATACTTAGTGCAAAAAGGTTGACATAGGAAAACCCTTTCATAAGCGATTTAACTCTATAATTGTATCAAATGAGAGATTAAGTAAAGGTTGTTTCCGAGGTAGCCTCAAGATAAACCTTGATTCTTCCCGGCAAAGGAAATCATTTTACAACCAAAGGATACAAACAAATGTTGTTTCGAACGAATCAAATCCTATTAATTTTTCATTTACATACAGAATGTAAATTATGAAACTTTCCTACAGATTTCAACCATAGTAAAGTCTGAATAACATCAACCAACGTAGCAAGTTTTGGGATCTTTGGACACATTCCATAGTGTAAGAATAACAATGTTATAACAGTGAATAAAAAAAAATGAGAAAGTTTAAAGGGTTAACTTCTAACAACAATTCATCCACGGTCTAACTAGGAATGGACCGCAATGACTATAGTCTTGGAGACTGACATCCAACCATGAGGAAAATAGAATAACCCCCAAACCCGAGTGTTAAAAATTAAGTCTTTCACCCAACTTACAAAGGTAACCATAAACAAAGTATAATATTGGGAGGAAAACGCATACGAAGGCGCAACTATAATGCATTGTTAATCCTCAAACAAAGAAAAAAAAACGTGAAGTTTCTTCATCGAACCTCTCTTTTAATTTACATTACACCAGAAAGAGAATACATTCATGGGATACATCTCATAGAGAACATAAGAAATAAAACATTCACTTACCCTTGCATATATAGAACCACGGATGTGCGTTGCCTCCTTCCATCGCTCACAGAGACGATCTTTACCAAATAACCAGTCGTGTATATTGCATAAACCATCGCTCACGAGAGTCGAGCCTTACGAAATCATTGGTTGTATATACTGCAAATGCCATCGCTCACCAGAGTCCAACCTTACGAAATCACCGGTCATATACAACGCAAATGCAGTTTATGTTACATACTAAATGGGAAAGAATGAAAACAAGTGTTACCTCGAGGGCCTCGCTATGGGAGTAATAGCATATTGTATGCCCCATACCACTTCCATGTGAATTCGAGGGAGGTGGTGAGCCTATGTTGGGCATTTTTTCCTAAGTTCCAATTCTGGAAGGTATGGGACAGACTTCACCATTAATGGACCAGGAGAGGAGTAAATGTCTATAGAACCCGACCTATCATCCACCATAAAACAATTTTTGAACCACTTAATTGTTGATTCATGTTAATAGTGGAACCTCAGAATGAGAATACCATGTTAGCAATCAAGTAGGGTTATCCATGTTGTGTATAGGTACTTGTTAGCTACGCCATGGTAAAAAAATATGTTATGTATAGGTATACTGTCATTGCACTATGATAAAAAATATATTGTTATGGATTGGGTATATGATAAAGAATATATTGTTATGGATAGTATATATGATAGTCTATAGTCTATAGTCTATATTTTTTATCAGAGTTGGGGATTTATGTAGAAGTGGACAATATATGATTAATGATAGTCTATTACATGATGTAATATGGATATCATGTCTTGACATAGACCTAGTGGTTATTGTAAGGGCTATCATAGTCATGGTCACAATTTTATTCAATACAAATAAGAGTATGATTCTAATCCAATAATGATGGTATAATAAACTATAACAGTAAGAGACAAGTGGAATTTAAACTTCCTTCAGCCTTTAAGATGGATAATGAAAAAGAAGTAAAACTTCTATGCATAGAATAAGGGAATAAGATATATTTAATGGATTATCCCTGTGTCACAAACACTCTAGGAGATTCAAGGAACTTTAATGTCCCCTAACAAAAAGAAAAATTATTTGGGAAATTTGGGGTACATTACAACCCTCGAGAAATTCAATTTTCTTACATCCATCCATGTGACATGCGAGACTTGGGGAAAGTGGATTGGTTTTTGGTCTGGCTTGATAGGCCATTATGGACTAGAAGCAAAAAAACTAAGCCACAACACTTTCCTCCTTGTTTTTGTTGTACAAGTTAACAAGGATTTCATAGTAAATTCCTTACCAAACCTTGGGTAGATTACGCATGACTCGACATGGTATATACTTTTAATCTTTGTGCAAAACCATCTTACTTAAATCTACTTTACACGATCCACTTTTTCCTAAGTAGCATTACATTAAAGTTTGGTATGTTTGTGTTTTATTTAAAAAGACATGGGAGGCATTTCATTTTATAACCTTGAAGGGGGAACCTTATTTATTTTGGTGGCCAATTTATCATGTGGTAACAACTTTAATGGAATAAAAAGAGGCAATAGTAAGTGTTGGAAAAAATTAG
Source organism: Picea engelmannii (assembly GCA_009831015.1). Classification (NCBI taxonomy): domain Eukaryota; kingdom Viridiplantae; phylum Streptophyta; class Pinopsida; order Pinales; family Pinaceae; genus Picea; species Picea engelmannii. The sequence goes on from ML778739.1 coordinate 1,676,622, forward strand.
TAGCTAACTTAAGAGCATCTCTGAATCAAGGAATTGTCGACAAACAACTTACCCTTGTGATTAACCTAATAAAAACAATTTATATATGGAAATTTGGGTCTGTTACATTATATTTCTAAGACTTTTACTCAAGCGATAATTACCTATCCAATATATGATAAGAAATTATATGCATTGGTACAAAGTGTTAGGAAACATAAGCATTACTTAATGGAAAAAGGAGAAAATAATTGAGAGAGTTCATCATCCATTATGGTATTTGTAGTCACATACCAAGCTACAACAATCATGACATTTCAGGTGGATGGGTTTCTTACAACAATTTCATTTGGTAATTAAGTATAAGAAGGGTATTCATAACAAGGTTGCAAACATGTTATCGAGACCAGTGATCAATGCATCTACAATACTAAGGTATAATCCCTTATATTATTAAAGTTATGTTGAAAAATATACATGGGATGATGCTTTTAAATATGTGTATGAATAATTAACTCATGGAAATCAACAACTAGATGATTATCTGTATGAAAAGTTTCTATATCATCTTGGAAATATTTGTATACCCAGGTATGAAAGAGAAAATGTAATTAGAGAAGCTCATACATCTCTCATTTATGGTCCTTCTTGGTTTGGTAAGATAGTAGCACAGTTACAAAGATATTGTTATTGACCTCAAATGAATGAGACAGTTTCCAAGTATATAAAAGGGTGTGTTATGTGTGCCACAAAAAAACCTAACAAAAAAAAATTTGGATTATATACGCCACTTCTAGTACCTTCTCAGGCATGGGGATGTATCTCCAAGGATTTTATAGGGGATTTTACGATGTCCATAACAAGTCATGGTTATTTATATGTCGTCGTGGATAGATTTAGTAAGATGTGTGTTTTGATTCCATGCAAAAAACAAGTCACATATGAACAAACAACACAGATGTTCTTTGCTAATGTTTGGGTTCATTCGGGGCTACCTACGTCTATTATATCAGATTGAGACTCCCACCTTTTGGGGAAGTTTTTGTCTCATTTATGGGAGATGATGGACACTAATTTAAATAAGACCACAACTTTTCATCCACAAACATATGCAGAGACAAAGCTGGTAAGGACAACAATGGTACATTTACTTTAAGCATACTGCAACAAGCATCCTAAGTTATAGCGTGAAAATGTTCCTTATGTAGCATGATTATAATCATGACATGCATTCTTATAATCAAATAAATTATTTGGAAGTATGTTTTGGGTACTTGCCTAAGTCACCTATGGATTTTTATTTTGGAGAAGCAAGTAAAGAAGATGGAGAGGATGGTACAAAACAGGATGAGAGGTTCATTCAAAGTCTCCAACATGTACATCAACCAGTACAAGAAAAATTGGATAAGAGGCAAGCCGAATATAAGTCAAGGTATGATAAACATTTA
>ML778739.1:1689385-1707335 GCA_009831015.1 Picea engelmannii
AGAGTAGGTAATAGCTTTGAATTTGAAATGATAAATTTCAGAACAGGACGACATAGCTCATGGAGAGGTCCTTAGATAGTTTTTCAGTATTGTATTGTAACATATGAAGAAAAGAAGACATAATAGAGAGATTAGTAGAGCATAATAGAGTAGCATAAGCACTATGTATTTTGTTTTTCATAATTGAATAGAACAGACAAAAATTGTCCCAAATTATTGGACTATGTTCATGTCATGTGTGATTGAATGAATGTTATTATGTGTGTATGATTTATTAAAATTTGTTCATGTATGAGTGTCCAAGAGATTAACTATATGAGTTCGTGATGAAGTTGGTTGAGTTTCAATTGTTCTCTTCTGATACTTGTATGTAAGGTGTGCATTTGGAACATAAGGAGTGTGTCGATTGAGTCTCGGATTGGCTCAGAGAAGTTCAGAGAGAACTAGAGAAACTCAGACCAAGTGCAAGGTGTGCACAAAGTCAAGAGGCCAACAATCTTCGAAGAACTAGCGCAAAAGAATGCCAGGTGGGCGAGAAGCATTTTATTTTCAAGAAAATTCTTTGAACTGAGTTATTCAAAATCCTTAGACTGCAAAGTGTGCATGGGAGATCAAAATCCTTTTAAGGATAGAATCTCAGAAGGGCTAACACTTTTCATGAGTGCTGATGAGGTCACAAGGGAAGATTCGTCAGGGAATAAAGTTTTGGAACCTTTGAAGGTAGATAAATCTTCCAAGGCAGAGAGATATCAAAATATCAGGAGGAGGAACAACTATGATCATCAGATCATAGGGAATAATATTGACAACCTTCAGATTTGAAGAGGTGTGCAAACCGTATCACTTCACGTACAAAGGAGAGAGGCTACCAGGGTTGAAACTTGAGATTTATGGAGTTCGGAGACATGGAATAGAATTTCGACCATCCAATCAGTGGGATAGACCTGAGCCATGAGATCACTCGAGGTGAAGACCCAACATCAGATTACCAGGAGGAATCACAGTCGTTGGTTTCTAGAATCTCACAAGAGAGAGTGCCTTGAAACTTGAGATTTTTGAAGGTGAGAGCACCGAAACACCAAGGTGGGATCTCAGTCGTCCGATTGATCAAGTGTGAGTCATCAGATATCACGGGCACAGAAGGAGTCAAGTTTAGACTTGGAATACCTAGAGAACAGACAATTGAAGGGATGTGAGTCATTGATCTGTGAGGAGACACTTGTCAGTGGATCTTGTACTCCGAGAAAAGATGAAGTAAGTTCTCAGTTTGAGAATTGAAAATGTCGGAGCATGGAGAACCGAAGTCCCAGAATAATATTTGGGCCCTTGGATTAAGAGGACACATGGTGAAAGATCATCATTTCTCTAACTTACAACTTGGGAAAGTCAAAAGTCAGAGTTTTAAGTATTCACGAACCTGAGTTTGCAATTTAATCGTAGCCATCAATCTAGGAAGGAGCATGGATCGTTGATTCTCCCAGGGAGATATCGGGGAATCAGACATCGGGAGAAGAGAGGTGAGTGATCCCCTAACTTCATGAAACGCAAAATCTTGATAAGTATTGTAATTTGAAACCTGAATCACAGTCGGAGGTCATATGGAGGGAGGAGCTAGCAAGTTCTTAGTCATGTCAGAATTTCAGAGATCGAGAGGGTAGAGGTGACTCACACACAAAGGTTTGATATCAATCATCACGATTTTCTTTTTTATTTGGCCTATGGACATAGGTAGTGGTCACATGGAGAAGGATAGGGGAGGATCTAGAAATTTCTAAGCCCCTGTCAGAATTTTGGAGGTCGGGAGAGTTGGGGTGACTCGCGTACAAACCACGAGATACAAGAAATCGCGAAACACCTTCTGAGATGCGTGTGGTCATAGGTGATGGTCACGTGGAGGGAACTCATGCTAGTGCCTATTCACATGGGTGTAGTTCACAGAGGACCTGTGTATTTTTTTAGTAGAGTTTCCAGCAGGGACCCAAAAGAGGTAATCTAGCTCAGTTTAGTGAATATCCAGTGACCAGGAGGTCGACATACCCTATTGAGGTAGGGGGGCTACATCAACTCAATTAAAATAATTCAAGGATGAAGAAGAGAAACAAAGTGGTCTATTTTTCAAAGTTTTGAGATCTGATGGAGGAGGTGAATACGACTAAAGATATTTTGTTTATTTTTGTAAAGAAAATCTAACAAACCTCCCATTAGTTACGAAAACAAACCTCTCATAACAAGTGCAAGTTTTTTTTTGTGTGTGCGGGTGTACAAGAGTAATAAATACATTATACTCTGCATCAGAACACGATGACAAACATGACACATGCAATTGTGGCAACAACATAATGACCTAATATGCACATCAAGCATCTAGAAGCAATGAATGACAATCAACCGACAAAAATAATGCTTGGAACCCGCCCGTCCTACCCTACAAGGGTTAGGACCTCCCAGACACATAAGCAATGCTCAAGCCTAGGTTCCCATCAATTTTGACCATTTAAGGTCTCAGGGTTGGCGATTGTTCTGAGGAGCAAGGAGGTCTCTACATCCCACCCGACATAAGTAGACCAAGCACAATAAATGTTTATAACCCAGTACAGTAGTAATTAAAATGAACTACCGCACCCTTAACAGGAAGCACAAGCTAAAAATGACTTTGCCAATATCCCGATCAATCGTTGAGTCAAACTAGTCAATAGTTACCGTCTGTTTTAGTCATCTACCGCGGGCCCATCTTAGCATGTCTAAAAAGAAAAAATATCATTAAGGTACAATCTAATTTAGCCTTAAAACAAATTCAATTGTGCAATATTAATTTACAGGTGTGAAACAAAAGAAAACTGTGAAATATAGGGGTGAAACTAAAATCTGAAAGTAAACACCCAAGGTAAATTCACTGGAAATCTAGGTGCAGTAAAGGTTAAACTAGCTGTCTGAGATGGTAAAAAAAGATAGGGTAAAATTTTTTCTTGTAATTTTACCATCAATTTAAACACCAAGTTCATTCACCTTCAACCAATTAAAACAAGTGTGCATTCACCAACAATCCATTAACCGCAGGGTTCATTATTCAACAATCTAATTAACCGTAGAGTAAATATGGGTTCACCCAGGTCGCGAAATTTCATGGGATCTAAATAACTTAGTCCAAACACTTTAAAAGTTTTCAATCAAGTCAATAATAAAGTCCCAAGGAAAAAAAAAAAACCATTGAAGGTCCATCAAGACGCGAAACGACACGTAAAAGAAATAAATATAACTTCGTCATCAAACAAAAATTGTTGGGTTATATAATTGCATCAAGGCGCAAGAAAAACAAAGATCCAAGGACGACAACAAGGTAGGTAGCTAACATGTTCGCCTTCGCTTCACCATCCTCGCACAAAAAAGAAGGGCGTTGAGATTGATAGGTCTTTTTCGCTAAGGTGATGACTGTGGATTAGGCTCCTGGTCGACTGCTTAGGTGAGGACTGGTGAGCTAGGGACAAATGATAAACAACCTCAAGGTCACAATCGACACACAGGGCAGTCACGACATGCTGGAAGATGAAGGATTTGGGAAAATAATCAACCAAACAATTCGTTAGGCTAAGAAAAAGGGCTTCGCTAACAATCTAAACATCCAATCCATTTACAAATCAATATGCAGTTCTGACCATAAGTCCTAATGAATTCTACTCTAGAAAATAAAAGAGCATACCATTGCCTAATCTCCTGCTCTGAGTGACGTCTGTGCACTCCGTGAAACTTCTGCTCGTCGACTGTCGAGACTACACTGGTACCTCCCAACCAATGCTGGGGGTACTCTTCTTCCCCCTTAGCCCCCGGTGATCCGGATTATTTTCGACATGAAATGAGATCGGAGATATAATAAAGAAATGCACAGAGATATTGCAGATATTCAATAATATAACAAAAATGTATCAGATTTGAAACCATAAACACAGATATACAGTAATACATGATTTCTATTAATGAAAGAAATGTACAGAGACTGTAAAAATACAGAGTGAAAGACTCGCTAGAATGGTGGCATCTTATCTCTGAGAAGAGATGTGACGGCTACTCGCATTCGCAAGAAGATGATTACAATGAGGCTCGGAAGGCCCTTTTACAATAGACAAGAATGCCAAAAGTCCTAGACATCCAAAAACATAACCCTAGGAGATGAAGTGCCAAAAGTCATATGGGCCCCGTTTGGGTAAGTGAGTACATCAACTTCCCAGGGTCGTAACTTTTGCATATGATCTCCGTTTTAGGCTTGTGATAGCTCGTTGGAAAGGTATTGTCGAGGAGATTCATTTTGGGGGCTCAATCATGCCTTTGGATATCATTGAGAACCTATATCTAGAAAAACCTTCATCTGGACCCTCAAAATGGCCCCGGAAGTTAAAACCTGCTAAAAATAGTAAATTGCCAAAATGGCCAGAAAACTGTTTTGAGCCATTTGGAAAAGGTGGTTGGCCACTAATATCCACCTAGATCAATCCTCCCTCCTTAGGAAGCAATGGTCTCCAATTCGTTGAGTTCCCGGGGGAGAGGGAAAAGCATTTGTTGAATCTGCATCTTTGTGAGCTGCTTGTCTTGCTAGAGAAGTCGTGCTGCTTAGTTTGTGGAAATCTATCACGAACCTGTGGCTGGAAGGTTTGGACCTTTTTAACCAGTCTGGATATTTTAGATGACTGTGTGTAGAAGGAATCTTCATGCTTTGATGCAACCTTGTCAACCTGCTTCTGTTGGATAGAAGGTGCTTTGGCCAAAGCTGTGGTGGCTGCAGTATCCTTCTGTTCACCCTTTGAACAGATTATGGAGAAGATGAATTTTGTAGTATGAGATACTAACTTGCGGCACTGTTTAGGTGGGGCAGTAGTTGGAACTACCTCTGGTATCTTGTAGAGATGACCCCCCAGAGTAATAATGACACTACGGGGTCGAGACTCATAGATACCATGGTGTTTCCACATATATGGTTGGCCCAAGAGAACATCACAAACATCCAGTGGGGAAACATCACATAATACCTCATCCTTGAAGGGTTGGATGCCGTATGACAATCGACACTGCTGGCTGATGTTGTTCCTGAGTCTGTACTAAGGCTTAACGTACAGTGTCAAGGCATCCGAAAAGAGGTAAGAGATGTATTCAATAATCAAGTCTCCTTTGGTATAGGAAACTAAGGGAGATTTCTACGTTCTCTACGTCTATCTTCCAACTGTTCCTGGGTTGCGATATCTCATTCAATGGCTGCCCATGAACGTTCTAATTCTTCCCGGGTATTAGCAGTTCTAAGGGTCGTGCTGAAAAGACTTAACGCAATATTAGTTTTATCTGATATTCCGAGTTGAATGTTAGGTTGAATTACCATGGATACAGTCATTTAGGAACAGTAAAGGTATGGAAATTATTTAACAAAAGATTTTAATGGCTGGTTCGATTTAGGCAAAAGGAGAGAGATCTTCGTATGAGGAATGAAATAGGACTGCAAACAAAAGGCCCTTTCCCGTAACTGTATGTTTTTTGAATAAAAGATATGAAACGAAGGAAAAAACATCTAATTACAAGTAATGAACAATTCTTATCAATGAAGACTTATGTATCTATGGAAAAAGAAATGGACATGAACATAATTGACATAGTGCAAGTGAATACAAAACCATGCAACTGTAGCTTGGTCTTACACCTGCTGATAGCCGGTGCAGAGGAAGGGCAAGAGACAATTACAATGATATGAACTTGCTTCACTATAGTAGTGGTAGAACTAAATTACAGTGATACATGTCAATTATGTAGAGAAAAATGAAAAGAACCAAAGAACATTACAAACAAACTAATCATGTAGAGAAAAATGAAAAGAAACAAAGACCATGACAAAACAAACTTGAAATACAGTCGGGACAGGATCAGGAATCTTGAATTTGCTTTGTATTAACTTCCTTTTTGATAGAATTCTGTTACAATGAGTACCAAAAAAGTCCAGCCATGTTCTCTTCTTTTGGTGGTGTATTTATACAAAAATTTTCTCTCGGTTCAGAGGAGTTGCCTTACTCCATCTGTCTGAATCCTGTTTTCAAAAAGGTTCCAGGTGTTTGTCTTTTACTTAAACTAAATACATATGATACATCTGTCTAGAAATTGAAATATAATCTGCGAAGTCCTTACATTGACATCTGGGGGAATGAAATAATTCCATTTTACCTATTCTATTTTTTAGAAGAGCCAGATGCTTGTYCTCGCAAAGATGAGGTGTACATGATACACCTGTCTACAAACTGGGTCACAAGCTGTGAAGGCTCGGCTTGACAACTGGCTTCGGCTGAGTAGCATTCTCGGGCCAGCTGTGGAAGTTTATCCTCTATTTGTTGATTGATGAGTTTGATAGCGCCGAGTTGTGCACTAGGCTGGATCAAATGCTTGTCGATTTGAGCCGAATCTACCCTGTTTATCCTGGAAATTTCTGCAGAGTTCCTCTCATTTTCCTCTCTTATGTTGACGACAATCCGGTCTGTATTTACCTGTCCTAGCGCCTCGGCGTCGCTTCCAAATTCCATTCCTAATTGTTCACCATTTATGAAATTGCAGGCCTTTGTTAACGAATTGGTCACCCTCTGAACCTTCTCTTTGCTCGAAGCGATAATCTGTTCCCAATTCTTTAACAAGATATTGCCTCTAGTCTGTTCGACAATAGTGAGCCCAGGCGGGCCCGAAAACCTGTTATTAGTCGCTATAACTGCCTCTTGAAAAGCAATCCGGGCAGCTTCAGCACTTCTTTCTTTGTTTACCAGGTTCTCGGAGATTCGATGTATTAACAAGTGGTTTTCTCGAATCTCCTCTACCTTGTTAAGCAGGCTCTGTTGAGCAGAGGAAACCCTGCTCCGGATATCAGTCGCTCGGATTTTGACGATATCAACGTCGATTGCTCTACTTTCTGTGACTTCCAGTTGAGCTTGAAGTCGTGTAATGGTATCTCTCAACTGGCCTGATTGCACCCGACCATCCCTGATCATGGAGTTGGCTTGTTCAATCTTGGCTTTGAGTGCTTGGATTTCCTGCTTATTGCTTAATTGAGCCAACTCTATTTCTCCGCTCAACTGACTCCTAGCGTTTTCTTCTGCCGAAGTCACTCTGGCTTCTAAGGTCTTGATCAAGCGATTTTTTGTTTTGAGTTGCCTCTTTAACCCTTCGACTGAGAATGGATTTGCCGTCGCGTACGCTCCCAGCGTTCCTGCAATTTCTGTGGCAAATTCATCTTCTCCTATTCATCCCATCGGCCATTATTTTAAATCTTTTATCCGTAGACTCTCCCTCCTGATAAAATTCTCGTTTTACCACAGCTTTCCTCTTTTTGTCAAAAAAGAATTCGTTAGGAGGCAGTTCTTCTACCCTCACAGGCCTCAATTCCTCATCAAATATCCATCCTTCGTTAACGCCCGCTTGTGCTGACTGCAAGGGCGTAATAGAGGCGATGGGTTGCCCGATTTGCTTCGCAGCTTTCTCTGTTGTGCTGAGCGTACTTTTCTTTTTCGGGGGGTCAGGGGTCTTCGTTCCTGCCTCTGGATCCTGACCTTCTAGAAGACCTGTATCTTTTATTTCTTCCTCTGGATCAGGTCCCTTGGGAGGACCAGCGGCTTTCTCTTTTGTTTCGGGATTTATTCCGTGTTCTGGACTTTTCTCCTGCTCAGGAGTCTTCTCCTTTTCGGGAGTCTTCTCTTTTTCGGGCTCTTTATCCTGCTCAAGAGTCTTCTCCTTTGTGGGCTTAGAGGTTTTCCCTTCAGAACTCTCGGCTTCTTTTCCTTTATCTTTGGGCAGTCCCAGGCCTCCCAGTACTACAGGAAGACATCGTCTCCTATTTGCCTGAAATTTTAAGACATAATCCCTGTCTTCGGCTGCTAGGGTCTGGATTCGGTATTGCACCTCTGGATAGGATTTGGCTCCTCGGAAAACGTCATCCGAGGGTGATTCTTCGTGCTCGAACCTCTTTAGACCGCAATTTCCTAAATGAGTACTCACGACTCTCTATGGATCATGCTTTTTATATTCGATATAGGCCAAATTCAAGCCTTCTAAGGCTGCTGCCTCGGCTTTCGCATGTCCAAACTCCAACAAGGCAAAAGAATTAATCCGGATAAGAAAAGGCAGCCATAACTTATTTGCCGATGCCTTTAATTCTTTGCTTACGCCGCCGATCACTGTTTGGCGAGCGATCTCGCGACATGCCAGTTTATCAGGGATAAATTGGGGGAGCGCCATAGGAGGAACCGCAGCCTCGAATACTCTGAAATAGGAGAATTTCTCCTCCACATACCAATCTGTGATATGGTTCAGATTTGCGACCATGCCCTCCGGAATGCGGGGTGGCAGAAGGCCAAAAATGGTGACGTGCAGGGGCACTATCACCCAGTTAAAAATTTCATAAATGAAATTATTTGCATTATTCTCCCACAATTTATCGTGGTAAACATGCACCGCTTTGTCTTCGGATGGGCTCCAAGCCCATTTCATCAAGGGAAAAGGCGTTCTGGCGCATATAGCATCCATGATATATGCGGACATGTAGAATCCGGACGGCTTCCCAGCTGCCTTCTTCTCTTGGTACTCAGTGATTTTGTTGAATAAATTATCAGAGAGTATTTTTGTCCAGTTGAACGAGAAACCTTCCGCCACCCGATAAATAAGGGGTACCCACTGGACGATAAAATGAGCCGTGTCCTCCAATCCAAACAGCCGGCAAGCCATCATTGCCACATACCTGTAATTTGGTTGCAACGAAGAAATGGAATACACACCTTCGTTGTTCACCCTGAATGTGGAGGTATGAGATACCCAATCCTTTATCAAGCCTGGCAAAGTCCGGTCAAATTCAGTGCACTCCTCTTTGAATTCGGCGTAGAATTCTTTGCCCAATGTCAATTCAGAGGTTGCTGGGAGCTTGTACATAGCTTGGATGTGTTCGGGCCTAAAAGTCCCAATAATGTCCCATCAGTCATTTACAATAGTCCTGGAAGGCAAGTCGATATGATCCAGTGCCCATCGGATCATATCGAAATACGGGAGCAATCGAGGTCTGGCCGCAATGAGATGCATTCTCGATTGAACAACAGCCTTGTACTTAGTGTTCAGGTCATCTTTCACGATGTCATAGTTATAATCATTAGAGTCTGAACCAATCACTGCCTCAGATTGTAGGATACCTGTAATGGAAGACCAGGTAGATACAGAGCCATCCGTCCATGGCGAAGTGTCTGAGACTTTGTCCGAACCCTGCGCTGCGGCTTTGATATTTTCTTTAGCTCCCCTTCTTGGCGCCATGGCTGAAACTGGTGTTTTCGCTCTTCTGTGATAAAACTGCGTATACATGCAGAGGCTAGTTTACTCGGAGAAATCTTGCTCTATACGCTTGATAAGAAATGTTTTCTTTTTAACAAATAAAACAAAGTTTCATATATATTTTGAAAACTCTGTACCTTGTCATCAGTCTGTCAAATCTCGAGTAAAACCAGATTAATTGAAAAAAATCCGATCTTATTTTCATTCTGGATTTAACTTAATTTTTCATTAATGTAATGAATATTGGGCGGCTCGACAGGTACCCTAGTTATGGAGAGTTAATGAACGAACACCTCGTAGAGTGTGTCAACCTTGAAACTCGGGACGTAATCCGTTGTATTTTAAAAAATTTCCAATTTCAATGACTTTATGGTTTTTCTCGTTTTTTCGTCATCTCGTGAATTTCCCTTCAACGTTCTGATTATAAAACTCGCGAAACTGCGAGTTCCGATCTTAGCATTAATTAACAATAATCTTGATGTAGCTGACCCTTAATGACATGATTAACTTAATTGCCAAATCGCGACTCGGAAGCTTGAAGGTAAAATTTTAGGAGATTAATGCCCCGAGCCGCGATATTGCGATGCAGCGATAATTAAGGTTTAATGTAATTATGTCGCCACTTCGTGGATCGGAGTTTTGGAGACTTTAACTTTATGAAAGAAAAAGTCGAGGTGCGATGTGCCGAGAACAGAATTTAACCAAGGTTAGCCCTTTTTACTCCTCGTTCTTGACTATGGTTATTTCAAAAAATATCGTGTTATCGGCTCTCGGGGTTGAAAAGATAAAAATTTAGAGTCGAGAAATGTCGAGGCGTGAAAGCCCGACAATATCAAACCAATGGTTTAAAGGTTTTATACTATTCTTGCCTTGGACGAAAATTAGAACCGAGTTCGCATTTTCGGGACTTCCGAATTCAAGAAATAAGGCGTATGACTTGCGTGAACGCGAAACTTGAAAAATCTTAAAGATAAACATACTTGCACAAAACGGACCCTTTGTACGTGATAAAGCATTATTGTTCAAGCAACAAAAGTTTTTTCATAGTTTTTATAACTTTGGAAGGAAAGGGAAAAGAAAAGCAATTTTAAAACTTAAGTATCAAAGTTGAAAATGGTGCGAAGCGAACAAAACAAAGGCGGCTCCAACATAGGCTCCAACTAGGGATATTGCTTCCCAGTGAGGCAAGAAGAACAACAGACCAGGTGCCAAAATTGGGTAAATGGAGTCACAAACTAAAATCAAGGAAAAAATCAAGGAAAGAGATAGAAAGGGAGAAAGAAATTTTCGTTAGATAACCAAAAAGCTTTCCGAACTCAAAGCTTTTTCCGAACCTAGCTGAAGTCACCTTCTCAATTTCCTCTTTCTCGCTACTAAATTTGGGGAGCGTTTTAAGATAATCGTAACGATCTTAGGATATTCAACAGGTCTCATTATTCTTAGCTTGCATGAAAAGAATGATATATTATATAACCTAAAAAGGGGAGGTCCCGTTTGAATTTTGGGAAATGATCAGGTTTCCAGAAAGTGTTGATTCCCGGAGTATATTGATGTTTATGTGTAACAGCCTTACAGATCTCCCAGACATTGCTTCACTGCCAGTGAGCCTGTTCAGTACCCCGGTGAAGTTGTCTGACCCTTTTCTACTGAATTTCTTTTCACCACTTCGGAAAAATTTACGCGTTTAAACGCTAAGACGAGGGAAATCATTTCTGAATTTCCTTTCATTGTCTGAATGGATTAGGTGGGGGCAATCATTTCTGAATTTCCTTTCACCACCTATCTTAATATTTTGTCTTTTAAATCACGAAGCTGGGAGAAATTAGTTTACATCAGGGCTGAGATCTGTAAAATATTTTTACCAAAGGTCTGTTGACTTATTTTGATTACTCGGTATCAACCTTTCTTTGACCCTTTCAAGACCTTTAATTCATAAGGGGATAAGGGAGAAATAGTGAAACTTAAAGGGGGACCTGTTCAAGCAAGCTTTGCTATTTTTGACGCTGTCGAAAAACCTTAGAAAAGTTAGGATTACTATAAACGTCCTTAAGCCTAGTAGGAGAATAAGTAATTGTAAGGACCGGCTTTCTTATTAAGATATGTTCGAAAATATTCAAGGTTTTAAAAACGAAAAAATTTAACTCCCATCCAAAAACTCAGGATATCGAAAAAATCAGGATATCGGCTTGCTAAAATCAGGCCCAAGTATGCACAGAACACCAAAGATCAATCGAAAAAAGGATAATTTCAAAAAAAGGCCACAACAGTTCTAGACTATTCTTTGAATGCATTTGGGGACAAAAATTATGAGATGATTACCTTTGATTTAGTGTGTTCATTCGAGTTTAGTTTGAAAATCGAAATCCAAAAATAATCCTGTTATCTAACTTTTTGTATCACAATTGTACAACATTACCTCATATTGCTTTTAAAACAGCCTTTCATGACATATGTATCGAAAGAACTCACCTCTGTCTTTCGATTTCCTCGTGGACTATGAATTATCTTATGTATCACCTGATTTATGTTGTTCTGTCATCCACATCGGTCTGCACATTATTCTCATTGTTAGCTTCACCTGAAGCTGGAAACCTTCAAAAAGGAAAATAAGCCTCATCTGAAAATGTGATGAAAATTTTAAAAAGGAAAAAACCCAAAATTGAAAACAAAATATTGGGACAAAAACATCGATATGTACAACAATTCATAATAAATTTTATTTATTTACAAATATATATATATATATATATATATACAACAGTTTTGTATCCGACTATTGTTATGTCATGTAGTGTTTCAGATACCGCCCATTTACAGGGGCGCTAAGTATCTCTCCGTCAATATTTTCCAGAAGGAAAGAATTCTTTCCTTCTGGAGCTGAGACCCTGAATGGTCCATACCAAAGGTGGTCGAATTTGCCATGTTCTGCGGGTTCTTCCCTTCTCGCGTCACACTTTAATACCAAGTCACTTGGAAGAAATTCTCGGTATTTTGCTTTGAGATCGAACAATGCCTTCATATCGTCCTGGTATTTCTGCATTTTTTCATCGATCTCCACTCTAAGCTGTTGTACCTCAATCAATTGGTTAATTCGTCTAGTTACATGATTGGGCTCTCCGTTCTGATCTTGCCATAACTTCATTACTGGTAATGCTAAGTTTATGGGAAGAACCGCCTCGGTCCCATATACCATCTGAAATGGCGAGATGCCAATAGCTCTTTTAGTGCCGATGCGGTTTGCCCATAATGCGTGCTTCAAATGTACATGCCAGGACTTCTTGTTTTCATTTAGCATCTTCTTAATTACGTTTACCAGGCTTTTATTAGATGATTCGGCCAACCCATTTCCCTGAGGGTAGTAAGCGGTGGAATGGCCGAGAACGATGTTGTACTTCTGGCAGAAGTCGATCATGGCCATGGATTTGAAAGCCTGAGCGTTGTCGGTTACAATCTTGCGAGGGCACCCAAATCTGGACAAAATGTTATTTTCTAAAAAGTCAATTACCACCGAATCTGTGGCCCTTTTAGTCGGAATTTCTTCCACCCATTTTGTAAAATAGTCTGTAGCTGTTAGGATCCATTTGTGCTGGGCACTGGAATGGGGATTAATCTCTCCTATAAAGTCTAATCCCCATTGTTGAAATGGGGATTCGGTTTTGACTGGGACGAGTGGTAGTGCAGGGAGTTTTTGTTTACCWGCRAAAATTTGACATGAATGACAGGCACGTACCTTGGCATTAACGTYTGAAAATAGTTTCGGCCAATAGTATCCGGMCCTCAAGATMTTATAGGTTGTGGCTCTCCATGCATGGTGTCCTCCACAGATTCCTTCATGAAATTCTTCTATAACTCGTGGAGTTTTCGACTCAACCAGACAGACTAGCAAAAATCCGAGTGGATCCTTCCAGTACAGTTGATTTTCTGAGATGCAATACTTAACAGCATGGAGTTTTAAAGTCCTGCATTTGGCAGTCGTCAGTCGATCTGGGCATTTCAGGTTTAACAAGTAGAAAACTATATCTTTATACCAGTCTGACGACATGAATTTTTCTTCGACCTCGTTTGGATATGACTGGTCATCTGGTTCTTGCGAATGTGCGTCTTCGTCTGCTCCTTGCAGGCAATTGATGTCAAGGGCTCTAAGGTTCGACTCAGCCAAGAGTTTGGCTAGACCTTTTCCCTTCACCAATTTAGTTGGCTTGACTTCCAGATCAAATTCTTGTATCTTAGCGAGCCAGCGCCCTCGTTTTCCATCGCTGTCGGGCTGTACCAATATATCCTTCACAGCACTGGTTGGTACGTACGCGATGATTTTTGAATGTAGAACGTAAGTTCTAAAATCTTTCAAAGCTTTCACCATCGCGTATGCTTGTTTTTCTATTATGTCATATTTTAGTTCGGCGTCCCTGAGTCTCTTGCTAAAAAACACGATCGGGCGTTCAAAGCCTCCATCATCTTTTTGCAGTAACACCGCGGTGATAGTATGTTCAGAGGCGAATGAGAAGATGAGAAAATCTCTCAAATAATCAGGGCTTGTTAACACAGGCGCCTCGCTGATAACCTTTTTGATACGTTCGAACGAAGCTTTGGATTCAGTTGTCTAATTTACTCTACTATCCTTCTTGAGCATTGTTGTGATTAATTTGATGATCTCAGCGAAGTTTGGTATAAACCTTCACAAAAAATTAATGGTTCCTAAGAAAGCTTGAATTTCTTTAACATTTCTAGGAATCTTGATAGTCTGTATCGCTTCAACTCTTTTAGGATCAATCTTGATCCCATTTTTAAACACGATATGCCCCAGAAGCCTACCTTCCTGCATAGAAAAATGTGATTTTTTTGGATTCAAATATAACCCATATCTGCGGCATTTTTCGAAAGTTTGTTTTAAATGGATCAAATGTTCTTCATCGGTTTTAGAAAAAACCGTCAAATCGTCAAGATAGATTACTACAAATTTATCTCTTTCTCCAACAAAAGCGATATCCATAGCTCGCTGGAAGGTAGCCCCCACGTTCATTAAACCAAAAGGCATTTTATCATACATGAATGTACCCCACGGTGTGGTGAAGGCGGTTTTTTCTTTGTCTTGCTGGTTCATAGCGATTTGGTTATACCCAGAAAATCCATCTATCATGGACATGCGATTCGCCCCAACTACCCTTTCCAGGACATGATCCATCTTAGGAAGTGGATAATTATCTTTAAGGGAGGACTTATTCAAATTTAAAAAATCTACACACAGTCTGATTTCTCCATTCTTTTTTCTGACCGGGACCAAATTTGCTATCCAATCGGAGTATCTCAGAGGTACAATTATTTTTGCGTCTAAAAGCTTTTTAACCTCTTTTTCGATAATAGGCAACAAAATGGGGTTAATCTGCCTGAGCTTCTGCCTAAACGGCTTGACTCCAGGCTTCAAAGGTATTTTGTGCTCGATTATAGAAGTATCATACGTTCGAAGCTTGTCATAGGACCAGGCGAAAACATCCTTATATTGTTTGAGTAAATCTTTATACTGGTCTTTTACTTTAGGGGGGAGAAATTTAGATATCTTCACCACCCTGGAGTCTTTCTCAGTTCCTATGTTGCAATCCTCTACTTCCTCTGGTTGAGGCTGCAAAGTAGACTTCACAGGTACATTGCTCTGATCGAAAAGTCTTTCCAAAGGAATTAAACCTTTTGGGATTTGGTTATTTTTGAGGACCAACATGCGGTGGTCCGCTATCTTTTCTCAGAAGGTTTCAGGATTTTCGTCTTCTTGCAGAATCCACCTTGGATCATTTTGGTTTTCTTGGTCTGGATGGGTCTCGGAGAACTCACCTATTGCTATAAGAAATTTCTGAATTTGTTCATCATCCTCAAAAACCTGCCAGTGTCGGATATTATCAGGTATAGAGGGTTTGTACCTGATCTCAATATGATATTTTAGTTTAACATTTGTGGGAGGGGAAAAGGTTGAGGCTGCCTTAGCCAATGCATCAGCATGCAGATTCTCTGTATGAGGAATAGAATGGATTTTTACAGATGAGAAAAAAATTTCTATTAGATCCCAAGTGCAATTTCTGTAGGTTCTTAATCGGGGATGTTTGGCTTGGTATTGTCGGTTTACTTGCTTCACTATCAGCTCGGCGTCACCGTAAACCTCCAAGTTTTTTATGTTTAGCTTCTTTGCGGCCTCTAAACCTAAGATCAATGCTTCATACTCGCACACATTGTTGGTATAATCTATGTCCCATTGTAAGCGATATCAGAAAGGAACGGTAAACTTACCTTCAGGTGTTATTAAAAGTATGCCAGCACCAGCTCCCTCAGAAGATGAAGCACCATCAAAGTACATCCTCTAGATACCACTTTGGCATAGTTCTTCAGTCAAGGGGCTAAGCTCTTCTTGCTTCCTATCAAGTCCTTCCGGACCTCCAGTTAAACCTTCATCGAAAGATAATATGCAATTTCCCAGATCTTGATCTGCGACATAAATGGGAAAATTATTTGGATTCTGAGGATCACTGACAGTATATGCCAATCTTGTTTCTCTGTACAATCGGGTAAACTGACCACCGAATACAGGAATTGTAGCATATGACATGTCTAATTGCAGAGAACCTCCCAACTTGGCTCCCCAGGATCTAGATAACAACATACCATATTTGGGGGGAATATCTGCAATAACCACATCCATCAAGACACTCTTGACTGGGACCTGAGCTAGAGTAACAACCAGATCTTTTATCATTCCCATACATTTAACCTTTCTTGAATCGAAAGAGTACAAATCTCCATAGGGTCTAGTGATCTGGAGGCCCAGCCTCTCCATTATCATTTTGGGCATAACATTATGCGAGGCTCCAGAATCTAACATGCAGTTATGTAGAAGTTGGTCATGTATATTCAAGGTGATATAGAAGGGAGCGACGTTATCCTTGGATCCTTCAAAATGGGGACCAAAAGTGATGTTGGGTCTATCATCCTCAAGGTTGATAACATCAGAGTGACTTTCGGGCTCACAAACCCCCATCACTTTGGCAATTTGCTTGCGATAAGTTGGGTTTTTCGCTAATTCTACCAAAGGAATCGGTATCTTAATTTTGTTTAATTCATTTTCGAAATTGTAAGATGCATTAGCCTTGTCCGTTTCTTTGATTAAGACTTCTGGGTTTTCTTTTACCAACTTATTTGTCCGAATCGCTTCATCACTTGTGATGTTAGTTGAAGTTGTGATTTTATTTGTTGGTTCTATTTCCTTTGTTAGGATTTCAGCCTTTTTCGCTTGAGACTGTTGAGTTTTTGCTACCTTGTTTTTATCGTTGGGTAATGGTAACGATGTCTCTTCCAAAGGGGGTTCATGAGATAGACCCCTTGGCAGGATTTTCTTCGGTTGGTCAGTTGAGGTGGGCTTATTTTTTGATCTCAGATTGTATCTGGGTTGAAAATCGGCCATTATCATTTCTCCTTTTGGTTGAGGTGTGCAGAGGTCAATATGATCGTCTTCCTGTTCCTCGTTAGATGGTAGAGAAGTATTTAAGGATTTCTCATAGTCTTGTTTATTGAGAAATGATTGCGAACATTCATCACTGAAACATGCAACTTCATCCCCCGAATCTCCGAAATCTTGGAGGTCATTTGCTCCCATAAAATTTTCGTTTTTTAGTAGAGCTTGTATTTTTTGATCTTCATTTTTTATTTGTTTCTGTTGATTTTGGTGATTTGGGTTTCTCTTGAAATCCCTTTTGTTAGAAGAATCAGTTTTGGCCTGGTCCAACTCCATCCTAGAGATTTTGTTAGACAGATCTTTAATTACTCGGGCCATATCATCCATTCTATCGTCAGTGTATCTATTTGACCCGGAAGGACCCGCCGATTCCTTATAGCGTCTATTGTCACGATTGACTGTTTCTATTTTTGCCTTCATCTTACCTGAAGCCATCATATTGGACTCTATCTCGACCGTGTCATCTTGCATTCTAGTCAGTGTGGTTCCTCTTCTTTCTCGCAAAAGTAACGCAAAATCGGGTTCAAAGGCTCCCGCAAAAGTTACTTTGGCTGAGGGTTCAGAAGGTTTAACAGCCGCTGGAATTTTATTATAAAGTTTGTTAAATCTTAGAATGAATTCCATAACGGTTTCTGAGCTCTTTTTCTTCAAGGACCCAAATTCGGTGAGGTAATACAAGTGATCCTTTCGTTCTCCCCATTGTCTGAGGAAAGCATCTTCCAATTGATTATACGTTCGAATCGAAGCTGCAGGGAGGCCCCGAAACCAAGTTCGGACCTGTCCTTCGAAAGCCTGGACAAGTAATCTCGAATAGACATCTTCGTGCATAATACCGCAAATGTCTGCGAATTGGTCAAAGAATTTTATGTGCTCGGCTGCGGTTAGATCCCCTTCCCCAGTAAACTTAGGAAGATTTTTGATGTAATTGTCGGGTAAGTCGTGGAGGGGAACGGGTAAAACCAGGGGAGCATATCTTGCGGCTACTTTGGCAAATACTCCAGGAGGGGGAACATTTTGTCCTCCACCTCCTGCTCCGACACCTGCCATTGATTTAGGAGTTGGGAATAAGGGCGTAACACACAGTTTTGAATCGGGTGAGACAGGGAGATCCTGTTGAAGAAAGGCTGGTATGCCTAA
>ML778739.1:1734206-1771972 GCA_009831015.1 Picea engelmannii
GGGGGGGGGGGGCAGAATTAATAGATAAAATTTATTAATAATAAAATTTATCTTTTAATGCCTCCCCTTCCCACCCTCTATAGAGTGGCGCATTATTAGAGAAAAAGTATATATATGAGGGTGGGGGGAGGGCATTAATAGAAAAATATAATTATATATTTTTATATTAATCCCCCCCCTCCCCACCCTCATATCGGGGGGCATTAATAGAAAAATATATAATATATATACTAGCAACAACGACTTTATAAAAGCAGTCGATATATGTGACCTTCCTTGATTAAGATGTTGTCACGATCTTTTGTCGCTAGTTGGATGCAGTCGATTCTGAATTTTCCTTCGAGGATGATCTAGGTAGTAAATAGTTCTAGTCCTTCCTTGCTAATCCCCTTGTTGGAAATTCTATCTGCCAAGCCATTTGTTGACCTGCGTACCTAGCACAACTCCACTGTGTTAATCGTTTGTAGATGCTCCTGGATTTTTTATAGGGAGTGTGCCAAGAACCAGTGTCTCTGTACCTTACCAACTCTAGAGTCATTTTGGAGTCTATTCACCATGTTGATAACCAAGGTGGAGTCACCTTCCACGATGGTGTTGGTCATCCTTTCGCGTCTTGGAATTTCGAGACCAAGCTCCAGGGATCCAAACCCCGCTGTGTTATTGGTTGAGTTTCCCATACTCCCAGCGTATAGCCGGATTATGTTTCCATCACTATATCTGATCACACCTCACATCCCTGTAATTCTTGGGTTTCCTTTTGCTGCTCGATCAAAATTAGCTTAACGAACCCTGCCAGAGGTGGTGTCTAGTTGTGCTCTCCTAATAGAAGTTGCGGTGGCCTCCCTACCTGTGTGTTGTTGTGCCCAACTTTTAGGTGAAAAACTTCCAGGATTCAGGAGTCCTGGCCTATGATTTGCACTTTTCCAGTCTGGTAGTTGCGTCTTTGCACTATTTCGCGTATTTGTGAGATTATTGATTCTTTGAGTTTTCCTTCTGGAAGGCTTTCATTCTTGAAGATGTGTCAGTTCGTTCCTTTCCATATTGCCCATATGATCATCCATGGCATGAGATTCTAGCAGAGGTTCACCATTTCATTTTTTTTGTAACTCTCATTCCAGTTATTGATGGTTGCATAGATGTTACCTTGGGTCCTATTGGACTAGCGAAAGATGTATGTCACCCAATCCCAGATCTCTTCTGTGTATTTACATTCATCCAGGAGTGATTTGTTGTTTCTTCCTTAGTTTGACAGAGGATGCAATGTGATGGGCCTATGAAACGCCTTTTCCTTAGGTTTTCCCAGGTAAGAATTCAGTTGTCCAGAGATAGCCATTTGAATATTTTGATTTTTGGCCACTAGGGGCTGCCCCAAATATTTCCCAGCTGTTGCGTCAAATCTTCTTGGTCCTGGTCCGAGAAGCAGTTCCATGCTTCCTTTAAGTTTAATTACCAACGATTTTTCCTACCTCATCTTAGTTGGTACTCTTCTTCTGAGATTACAATTTTCCTTTTCCCTAATTCCTCCTCCACCTTTGTCATTATTGTTTTGATTCAATCTCTGTTTTGTAGATTGACTTTGTCCCAGATAATCCATCTGTCACAGTTATTTTCTTATTTCCAATAGTGATGGATTTTGATTTATCCTTGCGTGGTCATCTCATATTGGAGTTCCTCCCTGTCTAGATTTTCCATTCTAAGTTCATGTTGCCACACGTCCTCCTAGAATCTGGTTGTTTTCCCATTCCTCACTTCTCGGAAGTTGTGTCTTTAAATCCAAGTTTTTTTACGCCAGGCTAGATTCTGTATGGTTGATCCCTCCCTTGTGCCCATAAAATGAATTTTATCCTATTCGTTGATGACCGAGACATACTTGGCCTTCCAGAGGGTTTCCCACGGTGTTGATTTTTCTTTGACCCATCTCAATAAGAGTTTCTCCCAGTAGGCTTTGTTGGTTACATGTGGGTATTGTAACTCAAGGCCTCCTTTGCATTTCGGTTTGCAAACCTTATCCTAGGCCACAAGGGCCCATATTTTCTTTCTTTACACTCCTTTCCATAGTAATTCCCTTTGGATGGTTCTTATTTTTTGTAGTATTCCTTTGGGAGAAGGAAACACTAACATCATATCGGTCAAAATTGTTTGTAGAACCACTTTGGTCAGGATAAGTCTCCCCGCTAGGTTGAGGGATCTATAAGTCCAGTGTTTCACCCTATATTGTAGTTTGTTGATCACTCCTTCCCATGTTTCCATTTTGCATGCTCTATCCATCAAGGGGATTCCCAAGTATTTTGTTGGGAGTGGTTTGCATTCAAACCCAAAAGTATTTGCTAGGTTTCTTTCCATTGTTGGCTTGGTATTGAAGAAATAGATCATGGATTTGGAGTGATTGATCTCCACTCTCGAGGGTTCCCCAAAATATTATAAGATTATTTTATAGGCTTTCACTTCCTTGACCATGGGTGTTACATAGAGTAAGGTGTCATCAACAAACTGTTGCTGCATGGAGGTGGGGAAGTTTTCGAAAGGTTTGATGCTTGTTATTTCTCCTTCTGCAGTTTTTCTTTTTATGCTTCTATTGAGTCCTTCCATCATCAGAATTAATAGGAAAGGTGATAGAAGGTCTCCTTGTTTGATCTCTCTTGAAGGCCAGAAGGGTTTGGTTGGGGCTGCATTGATTAAAAGCGAGTAACTTGTCGTAGAGACTAGGCTGACAATCCAGTTGATCAAGTGTTGTGCAAAGCCAAAAGATTCCAGAGTCTTGACCATATAGTGCCAGATAATTTTTTCATAATCCTTTGCTAGGTCAATTTGGATTATCATCCCCCCTCTCCTGTTGATTTTCAGTGTGTGGATAAGCTCATGGGCATGGATGATGTTGTACACAATTTGTCATCCTTTTACAAAATTGGCTTGTTCCTGTGAAATCAGTGTGGGTAGGAGAGGTTTTAGTTTATTGGCTATGACTTTGGAGATTATCTTGTAAACCACATTTCATAACGCTATGGGTCTGTAACGGTCTGGGGTACTTGCTTCATTTCCTTTGGGGATTAGAGTAATCATTGTGTCATTTAGTGATTTTAGAAAGGAGGTCGAGCATCTGGAGTCTTCCACCACCCCATAAAGATAATGTTTGACCACTTCCCAGTAGGCTTTGAAAAATTCCACTGTGAAAGCATCTGGACTTAGGGGCTTTCTATTGGGCATCTCGTGGACCACTTGGTCAATTTCCTCTTTAACGATGGGTTTGTTTAGGTTGATATTTTTTTCCTCGGTAACTAGCCTGGGGATGTGCTGAGTTATCCTTTGTATGGCCTCCGTTCGGTCCTGGTTGGGTTCCTCAACTATCCCATGGAAGTGGTTTACTAGTATGTTTTCATTCTCCTTGTGTGACTGATGCAGGAGCATCTCCCACGTCAAGCGAGCCAGCGTGGAAGGCAAGAGACAGTTGGGTAGGCGCCAGCACAAATTTTGAAATTTACCATGGGATTGTTGCGCGAACATAAATGTAACAATTTAATGAAGCACACTTGTGTGATGTAATCGGACCTTGAGCAACTCGCTCTCATCCTTTGTAGGTAGGAGGCATTTAAGATAGTTAATGCATGTAGATAGAAATTAAATTCCAGATTAGACTATTTGAGAGCACAAGAGGGAAACGAGATATAGACACCCTCATTGTGTATTGTAACATTATTATGAGCATTTGTGTATGAAGAACACAGGAGAGAAGCAGAGAACTGTGTAAGAACATCCATGTACATACATTTGGATTAATAGAAAGCTTTGATTCAAATTCATGGTTTGTGTTGTTCTCTATGTACTGATGGTATGCTCATGAATGTTTGTTTCCTGTTATGCATTTGCTTTGATATGATGTGTATATGATTTCATGTTCTAAGTTGAAGTCTGAAGGGAAGAGGGAATGAGTTTCAATTGTTTCTCTATCTGAGTAAGAAATTTCTACAAGGAGTGCAGTGGAAGTGTCCGCCGGGAGTGTGTCGACAAGAATTCAGGGTTGCGTATCTGAAGATCAGATAGTTTTACTTTTGTTCTCATTTCCCCAGAAGTGCAGTTGGACACAGGAGCTATGCAAGGAGTGCGCAGGCCAAGTGAAGTTCAGGGTTGTGAACCTGAGCAAGAGTTAAAACATTGTTGTTGCAGGAGTGCACAAGGTCAGAGGAATTCAACACTTAGACGTGTTTGGAGGTCGTCGCAAGGAGTGCGTGCAAGGATCCTCTTTGAAGCACAAAGTTGTGAGAAGATCTGGAGGAATAATTCCTTTGAAGACATTAAGGGACATTAGAAGTTTGTAGTGCAAACGTATAAGTCCAGGGAGGAGTTCTTGGTTTTCCTTCATGGAAATCATTGAAGGGAGGAAATCGATGGTCAGGAATCTATGGGTAGGATTAGCGAAACCCCACCAGCCGTCAGATTTTCTAGAGAAGTGAGGAGGTTACAATTGCATCTGGAGTTCAAGCTCAGGAGATTGTGGACCACCAGATCTGCACATAGATAACCGTTAGCCATTGGATTGACCGGGAGTTGCACGAAGGTCAAGCTTCGTGGATGTGAGGAGGAAATTTCTGATGAGAGGTGCGGTCCTTGGGACTTTGGAATTTGTGAAATCGGGAATCACGAGGATGAGTGATCGGGAATTTCCATAGTGGAAGTTTTGGAATCAATTTGAGCCATCCATCGGTTGGGACATGTGGATGAGATCGGGAGCCCATCAACATTTCGTTGATTGGTATTCCCATAGATAAGTGTTTTCGGGTTTGCAGTTGGCGAAAACTTGAGGGTCAATCTGAACCGTCCATCCACTGGGGACGCGTGTCAGGAATCCAAAGGAAGTTGGGATTCAGTGTTTCGCAAATCCTGAAGACAAGGCAACCAGAGAATTTGAAATTATGAGACATGAAATAGCGAGGAGAAGTGAGGACCGTCCATCATTTGGGATGCGTGTCGAAAGACCTGATGAAGTCGGGGTTCAGTGTATCAGAGGTCTTGAGGACAGGACACTCTTGCAAATTAGAGTCACGAAACGCGATCTCTGACAGGCGAAAGGAACAGTGTGGAGCCACATGCATCAGTAGGTGGATCGGTGGCACATCGTTTTGGAAAATCGATGAAGGAGAAGGCTCGAAATATAGGTATTAGGATTCATGATCTTGCGAACTCCGAAATGTCGATGGAGTAGAGGGACTATTGAAAGGTCAACTCGCGAGCGCATTGGAGGTTCAGCGTATCGGGACTCGGGAGTCGGAGAACCGAGTTGCTTGACATCACGAGTGTCGAAACTGCGATAGGAGAAGTCCTGACAGAAGAAGGGAAGGGTCAGCGTTGACTTATATTGAGTATCGGGGATTCGTGGAACGAACACTCGACCATTGACCTCGCGATTCCGCAAAGTCTGATCTCTCGATAAGGAAAATGAGAGATCCCGAGAGAGAATTCTGTGGGTGCAGATATTCCGATAGGGAATAGAAGAGTTAATTAAGATTTCTTCGGGCCATAGGGAAAGAAAGGTCGTGTGAGCGGATGTGCTTGTGAGCACGCCTGCGTCAAGTGGTATTAGAGCTTAGAAAAGCTTCTTTGCTTTCTGTAGCGGGGAAAAGGAAGATTCACCATGACGTCGAGAAGAAGAGATAAACAATCACCCGATCTGGAAGAGGAAAGGGAGACACCCATAGGAAGGGGTAGAGAGGTACAAAATCTAGAAGTAGAAAGAGATCAGCATAACATACGCGCTAGACTTGTGGACATGGAGATAAGGCAAAGGCGCATAGCTGATGTAGGAGATATCAGTGAGTCCGAAAATGAAGATGATGTTGGACATGGAGAAGAAGAAGTCACAACAGAAGATGCAACAAATGAACACTTACTTAAAGCTGTTGCAAGAATGGGTGCAAAGGCAAAGATGGACATTCCAGTTTATGAGGGAAATATGGATGTAGAAGAGCTTCTAGACTGGATTAGAGCTCTGGACACCTAATTTGACTATGAAGATATCGAAGAGCACAAGAAAGTCAGGCATGTCGTCACAATATTAAAAGGACATGCAACCTTGTGGTGGGATGAACTACAAGCGGATAGGCATTGCCAAGGCAAGCATAAAATTAAGAGCTGGGACAGGATGATTGCAAAGATGAAGGCAAAATTCATTCCCAGGGACTATCAAATTTCTCTGTTCACTAGGATGCAGAACCTGAGACAGAAGCTGATGTCAGTGAAGGAATATACTGAGGAGTTTTATAGGTTTAATATCAGGGTAGGTCATTGCGAAAGTAATGACGAAAAAGTGGCCAGGTATATGACTAGCCTGAGATATGAGATTCGGGATGAAATGAGTATTGTGACCATCCGAATGGTGGAAGATGCTTATCAGATGGCTCTGAAAGCTGAAGAGAAGCTGAGCCGAAAGCAGAGTCAGAGGGGCAGAGGCAGAAGTCATCCCAGAGGCAAATCATTTACCCAAGAAAGAATCCAAAAGCCTAGGGACGACTGGAAGAACATACACAGACAGAGAGAGGTGGAAGCTCACAGCGAGGGCGATATGTTGAATAAAGAGGACAACATACTGAGCAGAGAGGTGATTATGCTGAAAACAACACTTTTCCTCGTACTAGAGGTAGAGGTAGAGGAAGAGGTGGAGTAATAACATGCTTCACATGTGGAAAGAATGGGCACAAGTCATTTGAATGTCCAGAGAAAAAGAATGAAACTGGAGAAACTCACATTGCCGAAGCACAGGGGTGAAATGATGAGGCAGAGGATGTTGAAGGTGGAAGATCGTTGATGATGCGAAAAGTCCTTTTGACACTAGAGAAAGAGGTGGAAAGTTCAGTCCAAAGGACCAGACTTTTTAGAACAACTTGGAAGACCAAGGATTGGGTATGCAAGGTCATTGTGGACAGCAGTAGCATGGACAATCTCATTTCAACCGAGATGGTAGAGAAGCTAGAGTTGGAGACGACTGATCACCCAAGTCCATATAAAGTTTTGTTGCTACAAAAAGGACATCAAGTAAATGTCACCAAACAGTTCTTAATTGAATTTAAGATATGGGGATATAATGATAAGATATTAAGTGATGTCATTCCTATGGATGTTTGTCATCTATTGCCGGGTAGACCATGGCAGTATGACAGGAATGTGATTCATGATGGGAGAATGAACACATACACCCTGGAGAAGAATGGGAGGACACACATGTTTCTGCCAATCAAAGATAAGGAGGTGAAGCCGGAAGTAAGAAACACAATACTTCTCATGAGTGAGAAGGAACTCCTTACCGAGGTTAAGAAGAAGGAGAATCCATGGTTCGTTGTGGTTAGAAAACCAAAAATTGTTCCGACTAGCACAAGAGTGGATGATTTACCAGAGGAGGTCCAGGCACTGCTGGAAGAGTTCGCTGACATTGTAGTGGATGAATTACCTCATTCGTTGCCACTAATCAGGAGTGTGAGTCATCACATTGATCTCATACCAAGAGCCAGTTTACCAAACAAATCTGCGTATAGATTGACGCCGCAGGAGAATGAAGAGGTTAAAAGGAAAGTCCAGGATTTGTTGGACAATGGTTTGGTCAGGGAAAGCTTGAGTCCATGTGTTGTTCCAACAGTACTCAGTCCGAAGAAAGACAGAGGCTAGAGGATGTGTACTGACTCGAGGGTGATAAATAAGATAACCATTAGGTACAAATTTCCATTTCCAAGGATGGATGATCTGATGGATTGTTTAAGTGGAGAAAATTTTTTTTTGAAGATTGACTTGAAGAGTGGATATCACCATATTCGCATGAGAGAAGGTGATGAATGGAAAACAACATTCAAAACAAATGAGGGGTTGTATGAATGGCTTTTTATGCCATTTGGCTTAACAAATGTGCCAAGTACCTTCATGAGGTTGATGAATGAAGTCCTGAAGGAGTTCATTGGGAAATTTGTCATTGTGTATTTGGATGACATACTGATTTTTAGTAAAACAACAGTGGAGCATCTGAAGCATTTGGTTATAGTGATGCAGAGGTTACAACAGGAGAAGTTGTTGATCAATATGAAAAATTCCTCATTCATGAAGATAAAGCTCATTTACTTGGGGTTTGTTATTTCTGCAAATGAGTTGAGGATGTATCTAGATAAGGTGGAGGTAATAAAAAATTGGCCATCACCGAGGAACATATTTGAGGTGAGAAGTTTTCACGGATTGGCTAGTTTCTACCGAAAATTCATTAGGAATTTCAGTGGAATTAGTGCAGCAATGATGGATACAGTGTACAAAAGACACAAGTATTTTCACTGGACTGAAGAGGCTGAAAACAGTTTCAATTTGTTGAAGAGGAAGATCATGGAACAACCTATTCTGGTGTTGCCGGATTTCCGAAAAACATTTCAAGTGAAATGCGATGCAAGCGGGTTTGCAATCGGGGCAGTCTTGAGTCAGGAAGACAGGTCGATAGCGTACTTCAGCGAGAAGATGAATGAATCAAAGGTGAAGCATTCCACATATGATAAGGAGTTTTATGCCATCATACATGCATTGAATAAGTGGAGGCATTATTTGATTCTGAAATAATTTATTCTATACAATGACAACCATGCCTTGCAATTTGTGACTCAACAGGAAAAGTTGAATCAGAGACATATAAAATGGGTGGAATACATGAAAAATTTCACTTTTGTAATTAAACATATTTCAGGTACTGCTAACAAAGTTGTTGATGCTTTGAGCAAGAAGTGTTTGCTGTTGCAGGAGTTCAAAGTCAAAACATTGGGTTTTGATGATCTCAGGGACATGTACAGAGATGATCCATATTTTCAGAAGGCATATGAAGCAACTGAGAATCTAGTTCTTAGAGATAGAAGCCCGTGGATAGAATACATAATCCAGGAAGGATTGTTGTTTAGAGGCAATCAACTATGTATTCCAAAATGCTCCATGAGGGAGAACTTGCTGAAGGAGAAACACAGTGGAGGATTGGCTGGACACTTCGGTCATGAAAAAACATTCACAAAGATGAGAGAATCATACTTTTGGCCAAGGATGCAATCAGAGGTCAAGATATTTGTAGACAGATGTAGAATTTTCCATCATTCGAAGGGAAGGAAGCAGAATGAAGGTTTTTATCAACCATTACACATACGTGAGAAGCCGTGGGATGAAATTAGCATGGATTTTGTGTTGGGGTTGCCAAGAACACAAAGAGGTTATGATTCGATCTTTGTGGTGGTGGATAGATTTTCCAAGATGGAACACTTTATCCCATGTCAGAAAACCAGTGACGCGACTCACATCGCGAACCTATTTTTCAAAGAAGTCATTCGACTTCACGGCTTGCCAAGGATCATAGTTTCGGACAGAGATACAATGTTCATAGGGAATTTCTGGAGAAGCTTATGGAAGAAGCTGGGAACTAAATTGTTATTTAGTTCGGCTTATCATCCTCAGATGGATGGATAGACAGAAGTGGTAAACAAAAGTCTGAGAGATTGCCTGAGAAGCTTGGTGACAAAGCACCACAACAATTGGGACAATATATTGCCGCAGGAAGAGTTTGCGTATAATGACTCAGTCAATAGGAGTACAGGACAGAGTCCATTTCAGATTATTTATGGCATACAGCTGAGGGGAATTTTTGAATTGATGGATTCATAACAGAATGCAACTAGGAGCACTAGTGCAGAATATTTCGCAGAGGCGATGAAGGAGCTTCATAGCCGAGTGAAGGAGTGGTTGTAGAATTCAAGCCAGGAGTATAAGCACAGAGCCGATCAGCATAGAAGACAACTTCAGTTCGAGGATGGTGATCTGGTTCTGGCACATCTGAGAAAGGAAAGGTTCCCAAGAGGAACGTATAATAAATTGAAGATGAAGAAAATCGGACCATGTAGGGTCTTGAGAAAATTTGGGGCGAATGATTATAAGATTGAATTACCCAATGGGATCGAAATTTCTTCAATATTCAATATCTCAGATTTGTACCCATACAAGCCTGAGGAAGCAGGAGAAAAAATGAACAATCAGAGGTTCAGTGGAGAAAGCAAATGCCAGTTGCAAAAAATCCACAGATGGAGCGCATACTGAATAAAAGAATCGGTAAGAAGACCAGAAGGAAATAATATTTTGAATATTTGGTCAAATGGAAAGGCCATCCAGTTGAAGACGCCAATTGGGAGACTAAAGCAGAGATACAGAAGCATGGATATACCATGCAGGAGCTCATGGATAGGATCCCATGAAAGTTTTCAAGTGAGGAAGTATGATGCATGAGCATCTCCCACATCAAGCGAGCCAGTGCAGAAGGCAAGAGATAGCTGGGCAAGCGCTAGCACAGATTTTGAAATTTACCTTGGGATT
The DNA here is from genome assembly GCA_009831015.1 of Picea engelmannii. Classification (NCBI taxonomy): domain Eukaryota; kingdom Viridiplantae; phylum Streptophyta; class Pinopsida; order Pinales; family Pinaceae; genus Picea; species Picea engelmannii. The sequence continues at coordinate 1,744,563 of ML778739.1, forward strand.
GTTGCGCAAACATAAATGTAACAATTTAATGAAGTGCACTTGTGTGATGTAATTGGACCTTGAGCAACTCGCTCTCTTCCTTTGTAGGTAGGAGGAATTTAAGATAGTTAATGTAGGTAGATAGAAATTAAATTCCGGATTAGACGGTTTGAGAGTGCAAGAGGGAAATAGGATATAGACACCCTCATTGTGTATTGTAACATTATTATGAGCATTTGTGTATGAAGAACATGGGAGAGAAGCAGATAAATGTGTAAGAAAATTCATGTATAGACATTTGGATTAATAGAAAGCTTTGATTCAAATTCATGGTTTGTTTTGTTCTCTGTGTACTGATGGTATGCTCATGAATGTTTGTTTCCTGTTATGCATTTTCTTTGATATGTTGTGTATATGATTTCATGTTCTAAGTTGAAGTCTGAAGGGAAGAGGGAATGAGTTTCAATTGTTTCTCTATCTGAGTAAGAAATTCCTGCAAGGAGTGCAGTGGAAGTGTCTGCAATGAGTGCGTCAACAAGAATTCAGGGTTGTGTCTCTGAAGCTCAGATAGTTTTACTTTTGTTCTCATTTCCCTAGAAGTGCAGTTGGACATAGGAGTTGTGCAAGGAGTGCACAGACCAAGTGAAGTTCAGGGTTGCGAACCTGAGCAAGAGTTAAAAGACTATTGTTGTAGGAGTGCGCAGGGTCGGAGGAATTCAACACTTAGATGTGTTTGGAGGTCACCGCAAGGAGTGTGTGCAAGGATCCTCTTTGAAGCTTGAAGTTGTGAGAAGCTCTGGAAGAATAAGGCCTTTGAAGACATTAAGGGACATTAGAAGTTTATACTGAAAACGGATAAGTCTAGGGAGGATTTCTTGGTTTTCCTTCGTGGAAATCATTGAAGGGAGGAAATCAATGGTCAGGAATCTATGGGGAGGATTAGCGAAACCCCACCAGCCATCAGATCTGCCAGAGAAGCGAGGATGTTACAGTTTCATCCAGAGTTTAAGCTCAGGAGATTGTGGACCAACGGATATGCACATAGATACCCGTCAGTTGTTGGATTGACCAGGAGTTGCATGAAGGTTAAGCTTCGTGGATGTGAGGAGGAAAGTTTCGATGAGAGGAGTGGTCCTCGGGACTTCAGCATTCATGAAATCAGGAATCACGAGGATGAGTGATCAAGAATTTCCATAGTGGAAGTCCCAGAATCAATTTGAGTCGTCCATCGGTTGGGACACGTGGGCGAGATCGGGAGCCCATCGGCATTTTGATCATTGGGACTCACATAATTAATTGTTTTTAGGTTTGCAGTTGGCAAAAAATCGAGGGTCAATCTGAACCGTCCATCCACTGGGGACGCGTGTTAGGAATCCGAAGGAAGTCGGGGTTCGGCGTTTTGCGAATCCTGAAGACAAGTCAACCAAAGAATTTGAAATCGAAAGCTGCGATATAGCGAGGAGCAGTGAGGATCGTCCATCATTTGGGATGCATGTCGGAAGACCCGACAAATTTGGGGTTCGGCGTATCGGAGGTCTTGAGGATAGGACACTCTTGCAAATTGGAGTCACGAAACGCAATCTCCCGACAAGCCAAAGGAACAGTGTGGGGCCACAGGCATCGGTAGGTGGACAGGTGGCACATCCTTTCGGAAAATTGGGGAAGAAGAAGGATCGAAATATAAGCATTAGGATTCGCGATCTTGAAAACTCTGAAATTTCGATGGAGTAGAGGGACTGTTGAAAGGTCAACTCGCGAGCGCATCAAAGGTTCTACGTATCGGGACTCGGGAGTCGGAGAACCGACTTGCTCGACATCGCTAGTGTCGAAACCACAATAGGAGAAGTCCCAAAAGAAGAAGGGAAGGGTCAATGTTGACTTATATCGGGTATCAGGGATTCATGGAACTAACGCTCGACCATTGACCTCGTGATTCCGCGAAGTCTGATCTCCCGATAAGGAAAAAGGGAGATCCCGAGAGAGAATTATGTGGGTGAAGATATTCCGATAGGGAACAAACGAGTTAATTAAGAGTTCTTCAAGCCGCAGGGAAAGAAAGGTCCTGTGAGTGGACATCCTTGTGAGCACGCTTGCGTCAGTGACTCTCTCTCGATCCCATCCCGATCCTCAATTTTCAGGATTTTGTAGTGGGTTCTTCTAGCAATGGTTGTTCTATGAAAAAAAATTGTGTCCTGCTCCCCTTCCTTTAGCCACCATATTTTGGACTTTTGGTTCCATAGAGTCTCTTCTTGCTGACATCTTGCTTCTCATTCCTAGCTCATTTGGATCTCTTCATTTTTTTGATCCTCTATATAGCCTTCGTCTATGCATATTTCCTGGAGTTTCATCATTTTGTCTTCAATATTTATTTTTTCTTGGTTTATGTTTCCAAAGATTTCCTTGTTCCACTCCTTGAGTTTATGTTTGATGTACCTGATTTTCTTATACAGATTGAACATACTTGTCCCTTGCTCCGGTTTTTTCTCTTGCCACCAATGGTTGATGTTATCCTTGAAGGTGGGATGTTTGATCCAAAATTTCTCGAATCTGAAGGGTCTATTCTTTCAGAGTGGTTTGGAACTTTTTTTCCAATTGGACTCGACAGTGGTCTGAACCCCCATAGGGAAGGATGCTGTAATCTAGAGTTAAACCCTATAGAATATCTCTAGCCTCATTGTTATCTAATGTTGATTTATCTATTTGTTGTTCCATGTGAACTGGTCATTACTATTTTTTATGTCCACCATATCCACTCTGTCAATGAAAGCCAAAAAATCTTCTGCATCTCTATCCAATCTTTTGGGGCCTCCTTTTTTTTCCACAAATGTATTGATGATGTTGAAGTCCCCGACCAGGATCCAGTGAAGGTTGCAGGAGCAGGATTCTAGGTTTTCTAGGTCTAAGAGAATTCTTCTCTTTTCTTCCAAGATCTGGGGACCATACACATTAGTGAATAGAATCACCTCCGCATTACCTATGATTTGCATGTTAACTGAAAGTCTGTGTTTGGTGGATTCAGTTTCTAGTAGATTCATCACTTGTGGGTGCCACAAAGTGAGAATATTGCTTGCCATCTCCTGTCATTGGACAACCAACGTCTTGTACTTGTTGCATGGTTTTTTTATTTATTGTTTCCATTCTGTCTACAACACATTTTGTCTCTTGGATGAACAGAGGCCCGGTTTTTCCTTCCCCAGTCTATTTTTAAGGATTCTTTACTTTCGTGGGATGTTTAGGCCTCTAATATTCCAAGTTATAATATTCATTTAAACATATGGGGGGGAGTTTGGAAAGAGATTTTTTATCTTACCTCAGTTTATTAGTAGAGCTCCTAGTTCCCATAGGGCTATGTTGTTTGATTTCCTTCCTTTATTCCTTATTATCTACTTGGGTGAGAGCTATGGTTGTCCCTCACCTGCTTTGATTCATAGGTTTCCTATATCCCCGTGCGTGTGCTTGAGCCCTCTGTATTTTTCCTCCTCCCTTAGGAGGAATAGGTATTGGATACGATCTAGTTTCTCCATTGGTACATTGTCTATGCCTTGTCTTTTCCATTTCTATAGTATGTTCAATAGATCTATGCCTTCCCTTTCCACAATAACTCTGAGATCAAGATATCCTGTACCTACCTCACTTGGTTTGATTTCCACATCTTCATTTCCCTCCTGCATGGGGGTGTTAGAATCTTTGGTTTCTTCGTCCATAGCAGTTGCGCTATCCCCCTGTTCCATGTTATTGCTTGGAATGTTTGTGTTCTCATTTGGGGATTTTTCCTTGGCTTGTTTGGATTTTTCCTTTTCCTTTCCTCCCTATTCCCCTTTGTTGGTTTTTTCCCGCCCTTTAATTTGAGTTCTGGATTCTAGGTTGCTTCCCATTGGGGATTTACTTGGTTTCTTCTTTGTTCTATTTATGTGGTTTGACTTGATAAACCCATCCTCATCCTGTTGTATTTTTGTGTTTTTCGCTTCTTGTTTTTTATTGAGAGGGCATTCTCTAAATAGGTATCCATGTTCATGACATATTCTGCATCTGAAAGGGATCTTCTCATATTCGATGTTTTGTATCCATTCCTCATCCCTGAATTCCAAGCTTACGGCTTCTGGGAGTGGCCCCGAAACATCCATCTCTATGAATATTATTGCATAGGAAGTATATCTCCCTTTTAGGGTTTCTTCTAATGTCTTCAGATATTTTCCAAGTTCCTTACTGATTTCTTCGAAGGTGGACGGTAACCAGTAGTCTAGTGGCAGAGAGTAAAGCCTCAACCATATGGGTACATTCTTGAAGGTTTCTTTCTCTGGGGAGATGTTTTCCTTCCATGGAAGCATGTACATTCCTCCTTAGGCATGGAAGTATGGCCCCCCATCAAAGACTCTATCCATGTCCTTGAAGTTCATGAATACTACTGTGAAGAAGCCTTTCGAACCCAGGTGGACTACCACTTCCCCGCTTGTCTTCCATTGGTATTTTATCCAGTTACGCAACGTTCTTTCTGTAGGCCACAAACCCATGAAATTAGTGCATGCATCTTCATCTGGTCCCGAAAGAGTTGCGTTTGGGTATCTTCCAGTACCACCTTGGATATCAGTGTTGTATTAGGTTTACACGGGTTGTGCCTTTCTACTCCATTGGGGTTCGCTAGTTCTTACGCATCAGTCTGGGTTTCTTTGGCTTCTTTCCCCATGCGATCGATTTTTTCCTGGTTGCTTTCCTGATTCTTTTTTGATCCTAATCCCGAGGTGCTTATCACTCATTCCTTGAAAACTCTGCCTCGTGGGCCTTTCCACCTATCCACCACTACCTGCTTGTATGAGGTGGATCCATTACCACTCCCTTTGGTAACCATGTTGTTCTCTGTTGTGCCTATGACTGTCACACCCTAGCTTGTTGTTGCTCCAACTGCAAATAGTGTCACACATTAAAATGGTATGTGGGCTTGGCCCAGTTAAGGTTTATTCCATGACTAGACCACATCCTTGCTCGGGTTTGAGCACAAGACCTAACCTTCATTGCAAGAATGACTTTACCATCCAGCGGCCTCCACCGACCTTATACTTATACATTATTAAGTATTAAGAGTTTAATGCATTAATACTTAAATAATGTATTATAATTTAATACTTAAATACTTGTACTTTAATTTATTACGCCGAAAGGCATACACCTATTGGCAATGGGCACAATTAATTATCTTTTAATCTAAAATTCTAATCTGATGGCTAACAATTAAAGATACTAGAATAATCTTAGTCATCCTCCCAAATCAATGAATGTGATTTACTCTTCATAATCTCCTTGTATTTTTTAATGCATCCGTTAACCTGTTTACTTTTTAACATTTACCTAATCATATTAAGAAATTACTATAGTACTATATGATTGCCACGTTTAAATGATTAACGTTTGACATTACCACGTTTAAATTATTAACCACGAATTTCCTCACCTATCCCTACGTTTTCCTCAAATGTTTTAGCGGTCTATGCGTTTCATATGCCTTTCGACGTTCATCAGTCACAATTATGTGACTGTGCTAGTTAATGTACTTATAAAGTAATACATTAATACTAGATTAATGAAGTAGTACTACATTAACCTTTTATGCAATACATTATTAAATTATTAATACATTAATAGTGTAATGTATTCATAAATTATTAATAAAATAATACATTAATACTGTGATGTATTAATACATTAATAATACAATGTATTCATTAATCAATATTTTAATACATTATTAATTAATACATTGTTAAAGTATCGATACACTGATAAAGTAATAAATTAATAGTACATTATTAAATTAATAATACATTATTAAAGTAAAATAACTTAATAAATACATTATTAAAGTATTAAAGTAATAATACATTAATTATACATTATTAAAGTATCAATACATGAATTGAAAATGACCACGGTTGACAATGGTTGACAATGATGGTTTCCTATTATTGACCATGAACATCATTAGCTTTGGGTGATATTAGTTGACTTTAATACTTTAATGTATTAATGCATTAAAGTATTATTGTATTAAAGTATAATACATTATTTAAGTATTAATACATTGAAGTATTAATACATTAAAGTATTAAAGTACTAATAAGTTATTAAATATATTAATGTATTAATTAATTAATACATTGCACTATTAATGTATTATTTTATTAGTAATTCATTAATACAATAATTACATTAGATTATTTTATTCCTTAGACCTATATTGACCTTGGATTACCATAATCATTGTTAATTCTTGTTGAGCATGAGCATGGTAAACTTCTATAGACCTTCACTATGGTTGACCTTCACTTTGTATGAGGTTCACTATGCTTAACATTGGTTAAGCATGCCCATGGTTGATTGTGGTTGATGATGGTTGAAAATGGTTAACCATGTTTGAGAGTTGTTGTCCATAGATGACCATGTCTAGCCATGACTATGGATGACATTCACCATCTTTGACCTTAAGTATGACTAAGGTTGACCATTACCTCAAATATCGTTGACTATTATTGACCATGATCAAGAGTATGGTGAAATATAGTTGACCTTTCCCATGGTTGACTATGGTTGGCTATGGTTAACCATGGTTGTGCTTGACATGGACCAAAGTTTAGTATGGTTGATCATGGTTGAACTTCACCATGGTTGACTATGGGCACTGACCATACCCATGGCCAACCTCCGTAGACCATGTGGAGATGCTTATGTTGGACCATGCTAATTATGATTAACAATGGTTTACTATGGCACTATGTCATTACAATGTTAGTCACGTTTGGTTCCTCAAATTGCGACACTAGGTTTTGTTCTCCATATAACATCATAAGGTTACGGTCATCACATTGCGACGTAAAGTTTTTTTTTTGTCACAATATGGCATTAGAATAGCTTTTTCACACACTAATAGTGGGTTATGTTCGTCACATTTTGATGTTGGGAAATGGTCATGTCATTACAATGTTGGGATATGTTTGTCACATTGTAGACATTGGGTTGCATACATCACATTGCATAAAAGGGTTATGTTCATCACATTTCAACATTTGGAAATGTTTCTCACATTATGACGTTAGGATATTTGTATCACATTGCGCTGATGAGGCTATGTTCACAACATTGCAACAATGAAGCTATCTCCATGACACTAGAACAATATGGCTATGTTCGTCACATTGCGATGTTGGGAAATGGTCACCTCATTGCAATGTTAGGCTATGTTCGTCACATTGTGATGTTGGGAAATGATCACCACATTGCAATGTTAGGCTATGCTTGTCACTTTGCGACATTGGGTTATGTTTGTCACATTGTGACATGTGGAAATGTTTCTCACATTATAACGTTACGATATTTGTATCACAATGTAGTGATGATGCCATGTTCATCACATTGCGACTATGAGGCTATGTTCGTTACATTGTGATGATGAGGCTATGTTCATCACGTTGTGAGGACACGGCAATGTTCGTCACATTACAATGTTACTATGTTTGTCAAAATGTGACACAACTATTTTCATCCCATTGAGACAATATGTCTATGTTCATCACATTATGATGTTGAGAAATGCTCATCTCATTGCAATGTTGTGATATGTTTGTCACATTCTTACATTGGGTTTCATACATTACATTGTGATATTGGGTTGTATACCTCACATTGCGACAATGGGTTATGTTCATCACATCCGATATGTGGAAATGATTCTCACATTATGACATTAAGATATTTGTATGACATTGTGGTCGTGAGGCTATATTCAATACAATGTGATGATGAGATTATGTTCATCACATTACGACAATATGGGATTTTTTTTTCATTGTGATGACGAGGCTACGTTCACCCCATTACAACAATAGAGCTATGTTCATCACATTGTGACATTAGTATGTTTTTTAGAATGTGACACTATATGTTCATTACATTGTGACACAGGTGAGAGTCTTAACCTCCACTACTCACCCGCTCATAGGATCGTTCTCATCCACTCATTCATGCGAGCTGAATTAGCTCTCTCGATCCCCTCTAGAATCCTCTGCTAAAACCCGATCCACAGGTCCTTTGACTCCCCCACACGGCTTCTGCACTTTACCGTGACTTTTCCCCAACTCAATATTGGGGTTCGGGGTTTCGTGCTTCCCGCTGTTGAGAGTCACTGTACTCTTCGATCCTCGATCACCGATGGGACTCTCTGCCCAGCCTTAGCCCCTCTGGCTAGGCTCTCTAGTCCACGTGACCTTATCCTATATGACCGCAGCCATATACTTCTATCGGGGTTTCAGGGTTTTCGATGTCAAAATGCAATCGTTCCCTAGATCCGCGATTCTCTGATTCTTGACACGCTTTAACTTTAGCTAGCCCTCCTGAATCAGCCCCGGGTCCACGTGACCATTACTCCATGACCACAACCTTATCCCCGTCGGGGTTATAGTGTTTCAAATGCCTAAATGCATATGCCTACGAGATTCTCGACTCTCCAAATCCTGACGCTCCATTGCACTGACAACTGGCTTCCACTATTTCACTGTCCTCCTCCTCTGCAGTGATGACAGCTGGCTCCCACTCATCGGGGTATCGCGTTTCACGATTCCAAAGTGCACAAATAACTTGTCACCGAGATCTCCGATATCCCGATGAACCAAACACTGATGGACGACTTCCTTGTCGAGACTCTCCCGATGACGCTGATCATTGCCACCCGTCCTTCTAGATGGACGATCTTGATCCCTCTGGGATTTCGAGACTTTCGATGTCCCAACTCCTTCGACCTCAGGAACTCCAATTTCCCGATGCCGAATATGTCGGCGATCTCTCGATCTCCGCCATGTGTCTCTGCTAACGGACGGTCCAGATCACTCCAGTGTTTCGAGACTTGGAATGTCTCGATTCTCAATATGACGACTGACGGGATTTATTCTCCAGATCTGATGGCTCAGATCACTTCTTCTGTGTGCCTACTCCAGAGGCTAAACTCTACGCAACTCCTCCTGATCCAACGACTTATGTGATTTATGATGAGATCCGACGGCTGACGGTCTCCTCCTTCTGTAGGCTCCTCCTGAGCTCCTCCTGGATGTGGAAATCAACGATCCAGATCTCTTCCTCTAGCCGATCTGACGGCTGCTGCTGCTCCCTCCTGAGCTTCTGCACTTTCTTCCTAGACTTGGAAGAATTTCCAGCTCCCAAAGGTCTCAACCTTTGTTCTCCTTTTCTCTGTGAGCTCCATGACCTTAAGCCTTGTTGTGCGTATGAAAAAATTGACCCTCCTGAGCTTCTGCAAACACTCAGACCCCTAAGGGATTTTATCTTTCTTCTCCCATAGATGGAGAATATGGATTCCCTCCTGGCTATCCTTCTGCCTCTAGCCACTTCTTGCTAAGCCTTCTGGGTATCAGCAACCCAGCGAAGATCCCTCAGTGGATTCATCTTCTAAGTTCCAGAAATCATAGAGTTCCCTTCACTTCCGTGTCTCTCTGCACACTTCCTCGATGCCCTCCTAGCGGAGTATCTTCTCCACAGAACGTTCAATAGTTTTGTCACTTCTGTGCACCCTTTTCATCGGCTCAATGCCCACCTGGCAGAGCTCTCAGAATCCTCAATGATTCTATTTCTCTTGAACTCACAACAGAGTTCCTTCCTCTGTGCACTCCTTGCACTGGCTCAATGCCCTCCTGGCAGAGCTCTAAGAATCATCAGTGATTCTGGTCCTCCCTTTTGAACTCACAACAGAGTTCCTCCAACTGCACCTTGTGCCTGTGCTCAATGCCCACCTGACAGAGCTCTACAGAATTCACAATAGAATTCTGTCCGCAACTGTGTTTCTCATACATAGCCTTACCTCCTTAGATGTTCAGTAACCTCAAAGGCCTTTGTCTCCTAAGTTATTGACTCCAGTTCCTGTGCCACAACATGTCTTTGTCTAACTCCGCAGAGTTCAGAAGTGCATCCTCTGTGCACAACTATCAGAACCCGCAGCGTTCTGTCACACCCTCCTGGTGTGAAGCCTCAAAGACCTTCATCCTAGAAATCAAGCACACTCCTGCAAATGCCTAACATACATCTACAACACATAAAAGAACACACACAAACATTCATATAACACACAACATGTGCAGGAAAAACTTCTTCTGTTTATATTAACAATGTCAAATGCATGTTTTTACAATGGTGTTCTCGAGCTCTCTCTGGCTCTCCTCAACTCAATCCTCACTCTTCTACTACCCAAATGAGATCAGAAAATCTCTTGTACCTGAGGGGCTCATCGAGCACTTCCCTCCAGGTCTACCTACTCCATTCAATTACATTGAATGGGTTGTCTAGTCCAGAATCAGATCTAGATCTCAGCCATTACACACATTAAAGGCCAATCTACCTAACGCCTGCACAAAGGCACGGCTTGTATGGCTCACTAGCCTAAGCATTTAATTACATTCAATTCAAATTTCAAATAAGGTTGTGCCTCTCTTCAGCTTGAATGCACGCGCTTGACGTGGTTGGCTGGCTGGATGGATGACATGGAGAGATGCTCCTCCATCAAACTCCTCAGCTACAAAATCATGAGCTCCTGCTCATGCGCTTCCCCTCTAAGCGGTTGGAAATCCTCCCGGATCCCAAACAAATATCTGGAGCTTCCCATCTGCTCCATCCTGCTGCTGTTGTTGTTTCTCCTGCGCCGCTGCTGCTGCTTCTTTTCTGCTCAGCTTCTCTTCACTGGCAGTCTCTGCTGATCTGAACATCATCCTTATGATCTCCTCGATTGTTGTATCCAACTGCTCCAGTGGCTGGTCCTGCTCATGTAGTCTCCTCAGCTGCAAAAAATTTATGCAATTGGGCAAATCGCTATGTTCTCCCATGGCATCTTCTTCATATTCATCGATGGCCTCAAGTTGCCACTCTGCTGCAGACTTCAGCTCTGCAGTCTCTCTTTGACTGACTTGTTGTTCAGTCACCTTCCCTGACAGTTCAACTTCTGTCAGTTCTTTTGCTGGCCCTGGATTGATCAGCCAGTCCTCCAACATCTCTAGCTCCATCTCCCATGGAGTGATAACTTTACCTGCCTGCTCCTTGGCTTCCTTTGCTGCTAGCTCCAATGCTACAACTCTTTTAGCTCCCTGGCTGAATATGTTGAGACACTCCTCAGAATGCTCATTTTTTTCTTCTGCTTGGGTAGCTTCCAAAGTTTGCTCCAATTCCTCCTTGACAGTCATCATCCGTTGAGACTATTCTACTGCTGCACCATTTGCAACACCAATTTCTGCCTCCTTCTGAGCACATGGTAGGAATACTCCAATTCCCCCAATCATCAGAATATGATCGTGATCCTTCTCCTCTTTTGTCATCTCCACACGTTGATGTAAATCTATCTTTGATTTCACCTGCTCTGTCAGCTCCCTTGGTTGATTCCAACTCACTTCTAAGTTTATGAGACTCACAGATAGTCTCATCTGCTCATCCCTGCCCACCTGACAATATGCGATGCTTCTGCTGCCCTCCTGGTAGACTATGAGATCAACCAATCCCATCTTCATCAACACTCCTTGCTGAATTGAACTCACCTCTGAGTCCATGAGACTTTCATCTAGTCTCGCATTCTCATCTCTGCCCACTTGGCAGTTTAAGATGCTTCCGCTGCCCTCTTGGCAGTCTTCAAGATCCCGCAGTGACCTCATTTCATTACCCAGCTGGCAATGTGAAATTCCATGGCTGTCCTCCTGACAGTCCGTGAGACCCCACAACGATCTCAACCCGTTTCCCTCCTGGCAATCTGGAATTTCTACTCTGCCCTCCTGGCAATCTAGAATTTCTACTCTGCCCTCCTGGCAGTGCTTGAGATACTCAGTCGATCCCAATTCATCCTCTTCATCATCGAGACCTCTCCCAGTCTCTGGCTCACATACCTCAACCGTCTTGGTAACAGCCTCCACTGTCTTCTGACCATCAACTCCCTGACTGGCCATTTTTCCTTTGGCTTCTTTCATGGGCCATTCATATACCCATCTCGGCTCCTTATCCTGTCGTATCTTCAATTCAAGATTTTCTATATTTTCCCTTAATTCAGCAAGCTTCTCTGCTTGGCTCTTCCTCCTATCATGCCTATGGCCTTTAGTAACCATCTTGTTGTGTCTATCTGCCTCCCTGGCAGACCTGTTACTGTCACTCTGCATCCTGAGCGTTTCCAGCTTCATCCTACAGTCCTCCTGACTGTCTTCTCGACTGCTGCCTACCTGCAAATAATCGTCCTAGAGTCTCCAACGCTCTGTCTTCTTCTTGCCCCTTCTGTCTGCAATATACAAACAAAATCCTGCTTTGATACCACTTGACTTAGGCGAGAGTCTTAGCCTCTGCTACTCACCTGCTCACAGGATCGTTCTCATCCACTCATTCATGCGAGCCGAATCAGCTCTCCCAATCCCCTCTGGAATCCTCCGCTAAAACCCGATCCACAGGTCCTTTGACTCCCCCAAACGGCTTCTGCACTTTACCGTGACTTTTCCCCGACTCAATATCGGGGTTCGGGGTTTCGTGCTTCCCGCTGTCGAGAGTCACTGTACTCTTCGATACCTGATCATCGATGGGACTCTCTGCCCAGCCTTAGCCCCGCTGGCTAGGCTCTCTAGTCCACGTGACCTTCTCCTATATGACCACAGCCATATACTTCTATCGGGGTTTCGGGGTTTTCGATGTCAAAATGCAATCGTCCCCTGGATCCACGATCCTCTGATTCCTGACGGACTTTAACTTCAACTAGCCCTCCTAGCTCAGCCCCGGGTCCACGTGACCATTACTCCATGACCACAACCTTATCCCCATCGGGGTTACAGGGTTTCAAATGCCTAAATGCATATGCCTACGGGATTCTTGACTCTCCAAATCCTGACGCTCCATTGCACTGACAACTAGCTTCCACTATGGCACTCTCCTCCTCCTCTAGAGTGATGACAGCTGGCTCCCACTCATCGGGGTATCGCGTTTCGCGATTCCAATGTACACAAATAACTTGTCACCGGGATCTCTGATATCCCGATGAACCAAACACCGATGGACAGCTTCCTTGTCAGGACTTTCCCAATGACGCTGATCGCTGCCACCCATCCTTCCAGATGGACAATCCCGATCCCTAGGGGATTTCGAGACTTTCGATGTCCCAACTCCTTCGACCTCAGGAACTTTGATTTATCGATGTCGAATATGACGACGATCACTCGATCTTCTCCATGTGTCTCTTCTAATGGACGGTCCAGATCGCTCCGATGTTTCGAGACTTGGAAAGTCTCGATTCTCAATCTGACGGCTGACAGGATTTCTGCTCCAGATCTGACAGCTCAGATCACTTCTTCTGGGCGCCTACTCCAGAGGATAAACTCTGCACAACTCCTCCCGATCCAACGACTTACGGGATTTATGAGTGAGATTCGACGGCTGACGGTCTCCTCCTTCTGTAGGCTCCTCCTAAGCTCCTCCTGGACATGGAAATCAACGATCCAGATCTCTTCCTCCAGCCGATTTGATGGCTACTACTGCTCCCTCCTGAGCTTCTGCACTTTCTTCCTAGACTTGGAATAATTTCCATCTCCCAAAGGCCTCAACCTTTGTTCTCCTTTTCTTTGCGAGCTCCACGACCTTGAGCCTCGCTATGCGTATGAAAACGCTGACCCTCCTGAGCTTCTGCAAACACTCAAACCCCTAAGGGATTTTATCTTTCTTCTCCCACAAATGAAGAATATGGATGCCCTCCTGGCTATCCTTCTGCCTCAAGCCACTTCTTGCTGAGCCTTCTGGGTATTCAGCAACCCAACGAAGATCCCTCAATGGATTCTTCTTCTAAGTTCCAGAACTCATATAGTTCCCTTCACTTCTGTGCCTCTCTGCACACTTCCTCGACGCCCTCCTGGCGGAGTATCTTCTCCACAGAATGTTCAACAATTATGTCCCTTCTGTGCACCCTTTGCACTGGCTCAATGCCCACCTGGTAGAGCTTTCAGAATACTCAGTGATTCTGTTTCTCTTAAACTCACATCAGAGTTCCTTCCTCCATGCACTCCTTGCACTGGCTCAATGCCCTCCTGGCAGAGCTCTCAGAATCCTCAGTGATTCTGGTCCTCCCTTTTGAACTCACAATAGAGTTCCTTCAACTGCACCTTGTGCCTGTGCTCAATGCCCACCTGGCAGAGCTCTACAGAATTCACAGCAGAATTCTGTCTGCAACTATGTTTCTCATACACAGCCTTACCTGCTGAGGTGTTCAGTAACCTCAAAGGCCTTTCTCTCCTGAGTTATTGACTTTAGTTCTTATGTCGCAGCATGTCTTTGTATAACTCCGCAGAGTTCAGAAGTGCATCCTTTGTGCACGGCTATCAGAACCCGCAGCATTCTGTCACACCCTACTGGTGTGAAGCCTCAAAGACCTTCACCCTGGAAATCAAACACACTCCTGCAAATGCCTAACATACATCTACAACACATAAAAGAACACACACAAACATTCATATAACACAGAACATGTGCAGGAAAAACTGCTTCTGTTTATATTAACAATGGCAAATGCATGTTTTTACAATGGTGTTCTCGAGCTCTCTCTGGCTCTCCTCAACTCAATCCTCACTCTTCTACTACCCAAATGAGATCTAAAAATCTCTTTTACCTGAGGGGCTCATTGAGCACTTCCCTCTAGTTCTACCTACGCTATTCAATTACATTTAACGGGTTGTCTAGTCTAGAATCGGATCTAGATCTCAGCCATTACACACATTAAAGGCCGATCTACCTAACGCCTGCACAAAGGCACACCTTCTATGGCTCACGAGCCTAAGCATTTAATTACATTCAATTCAAATTTCAAATGAGGCTGTGCCTCTCTTCAGCTGTAATGCACGCGCTCGAAGTGGCTGGATCGCTGGGTGGCTGACATAGAGAAATGCTCCTGCATCACATTGTGACTAACTGTAATCACAATATCGTTATATTTTTCATTTACTATTTTTAATTGTTATTGTTTTTTTATATCAGAGATTGGTGGTGGCTAATTATGTAACATCCCCTCCCAACTATTTGTTATTGTTTTTTTATATCACAGATTGGTCGTGGCTAATTATATAACATCCCCTCCAACTAACAATGTATAAAATTTTTTGAACATTAAAATATTCTTTAAACATATAAACCACTACACAACAATGTTTAAATTTTTGCCAAATTTTACAAATTAGTATCTAGAAATTTTGTAAAATATTCTTTAAACATATAAACCACTATTCAACAATGTTTCAATTTTTGCTAAATTATACAAATTAGTATGTTAGAAATTTTGTAAGTACTTTATCCATTTTAATTCTTAGCTTTTGCATTAAACGTAGTTTGCATCTACTTCTACAACAATTATTTTATTTAGATTAAGTGAACTTGTATAGAAAGTGGATTGTTTAGCTTTGCATTCATTGTAGTTGGCATCTACTTGTAAAACTATTATTTTATTGGCAATAACTAAATCTATCTAGAAAGTGGATTGATGGGAGATTTACTAAATATCGGCGATTCCAATGAAAAGATGGAAACAGGAGTCTAAATTTTATTGAAAAAATAAAATAAAATAAATCTATGTTTGACTTTTGTGTCCATCTGGAGTACTTACATAATCTTTGGGGTCAATTCGATCTGGAAGATAAACGACGATCTTGAAGATAAATGAAAGATGGGCGATTCCAGTGAAAAGACGTAAATAAGATACCAAATTTTATTAAAACTAAATAAATAAAATCTATGTGGACCTTTGTGTGGATCTGGAGTACTTACACAATCTTTCTGGCCAATTCCTCGTACTCAATACTGGAGTGTGATCGAAACCTATTTCAAAACTTAATTATTATTCCTTAGACTTTCCATAGTCACATCAAATAATTTGCCGTAACAGCAAACGAAGTAAAAGTTTTTCTCTACATTTTCCATTTTCTCACCCTATAATTTATTGACACAGAGTTGAGAAGACGTCAATCTTTTGTTCATTTCTATGGACACAGAATTTTATTGCTGTCAAAGAGAAAGGAAATGAAAAGACGTGAACCCCTGTTCATCTCCATCGAGGAATAATTTTTCAAATAAAAGGAAAGTAAAACTTGTAAATAATGTATTCGAGTAGAAATGGCCTGCTAGTAGTCAAAATCAACCATTAATATGATTGAATTTGAGGTGTTTTAGGGGTTTCTTAACATGATTGAATGTGTTGCAGGGTTTTGAATTGGTAATTTTAATTTACAAAGTGTCGTAACAGTTTACTTCTCTAGACCTAGAAGACATGGTTAGATTTGAAGTGTCGGTTATAGGTTTTGAACAGGTGATTTTCACTTACTGAGTGTTAATTAACAAAGCACTCCCTCACCAGGCTATAGGTTTTGAACAGGTGATTTTCACTTACTGAATGTTAATTAACAAAGCACTCCCTCACCAACTGATCTAGATCTCTAGGACAACCCATGAATTTATTATAGTACTAACAAAGTATCCCATAATTTATTATAGTATGAGCAAACTATATTTTAGAATAATGTAACAACCAAGATTAGACAAATTTAAGTTTATACCGCACAATCAGCCAATACGATATTTATAGAACAGTTTTTACTCTAATTAGGTAATGATTAGATATTGGGACAAAATCTAATTTTATGTTTTGTAGAACAGTTTTTACTCTAATTAGGTAATGATTAGATATCGGGACAAAATTTAATTTTATGTTTTGTGTAGGGAGTAAGTTAATTAGGGCCCAAATTGATTGGTTTTTCAGGTAAAAAATGGGTCTGAATCCTATCAGATTTTCAAGAATAGTCTAAGTTTAGCATGGATTAAAGTTTCATGTATTTCAGAACCTTACTTCTGAAATACATAACCTTACTCCTGAAATACAATCAAAATTCTGAATTGGGGAAATATAAAAACATACAACCTAAAAACAACCTGAAAAAAAATAACTAAGAAAGAAAAATTACTCCCAAATTAACACACTCCTTTTATATAAAACTTATTTTGATTAGCATGGTGTTTGGTTATAGTGTTTTCAATGTCTTGACGCGCCTTGAGAAACTCTTGTGATTAAATTCTTTAATGGCTTTCGAGCCCCGCAATGCTAATAAGCAAATCTCCGAAGGCGGGGACGTGTTGCCCTGCCGCTCCACTTGTTGAAGATTATAATCCGGAAAGAAAAAAACTGAGGCTGATAATGTTAAGTCAACTATAACTGATATCCACAACATATATCATGATATTGTGAAAACTCATATCGGCAACATATATAAATGTGAAGTCCTCCCGTTCATGGAACGCTGAGTGTAGGCGTCTTCTGTTCATGCACAAGCCATTTATACACCAGCGCTAAAAGAATTTTTGTAGCCCCTATATGATAAAAGGCCAAACACTACAAACCCGAGATGCTTTAAATCTAAACACTGTAAGTAAAGCCTCTCATCGATTGTCGATAAAGACAGGACATGAGATGACTAAATGCTACAAATTTCAACATATAAATCCACCACATTTTCCTACTCTTCTCGTCGTTTGTGTGAAGAGTTAAATGTGGTTTATCATTTTTTTCAGATCTATAATGCAAGCATAAAAATAGAAAAGGTGGTGAAGGTGATAGTTAGCAGCAGAGGAAGCCCAAGGAAAGAAAAGAAAAGAGTGATCAAGAATGGAAAACTTGCGTATAAAGAAGCCCAAGTTAAAAAAAGAGTGATCAAGAATGAAAAACTTGCGTATAAAGAAGCCCAAGGAAAAAAAAGAGTGATCAAGAATGGAAAACCTATATTGCTTATTGCCCTCACTTCCCCTTCCTTCTGAGAAAGACATCCAAAGGAGCCATTTTTTCGAATCCATAAATTCGGACATCAGAAACTAGAAACTATAGCTGCCGTTCCATCACTGTCTAGAATTCAATACCAAAAAATTTTGGGAGTATATATCTTACAAATACTCAAACATATTATTTTTTCAAAATTTTAGAAAATCTAAATGGATAATCATTATATTCAAAACCTCAAAAAGCTTTAAAAATTGTTTTTAGTCATCTTATAAATGGTACAAGAAAATGCATAGTCTTACATGAGAATGACAATTTGTTATGTATAAAAGAAACACTTTCAAACATGAAACACTTGAGAAATCTTTCATGAGTTTCCACCAACCCAAGGCGAGCATGATTATTCATTTCCCATTTTTCTTGGAAGAAAATCCATTTGGCATTGAAGGTAAAGTGAAACAAATAGTCTTTGCTTTGGCATTAAACGTGAAGGGAAACAAAGAGTCTTTATTTTCATTTATGTATTTAGTTGTTTTCCTTCTTTTTTAGGGTTTGTTCTTAAGTTTTATTTATTTTATGTGCAGATTTAATGAAAACAAGAAACTAACAACCATGAAAAAACCATAAAAAATCTCCCAAAATATATCCATAAATAGTATAATAAATAATGTGCAAGTGACCATGGACTTCACCATGGACTTCAATCCATAACCGGTAAGAAGCTTCGACAGTAGGATATATGGGAAGAATCATGCACATAATTAATGCAGTTGTGGATGGAAGGAAAGTTGATCGTCAATCCACTATCATGGAGGTTGAAGGTAAAATTCATGATAACCACATTTCCATATTAATTGACTACTTCACTTCGACAGTAGGATATATGGGAAGAATCATGCACATAATTAATGGAGTTGTGGATGGAAGGAAAGTTGATCGTCAATCCACTATCATGGAGGTTGAAGGTAAAATTCATGATAACCACATTTCCATATTAACTGACTAAGGAGCTAGTTTGATTTATGTTACTCCTAGTTTAGTTGAATTTGATTTGTATAGAATGCTAAGTGTTGATTTGTATAGTTACAAATAAGGACCAATAGAAAGTAACATATTTTATTCCTGAATGTGAACTCAGCATAGATGGTCAAAGTACAAAGTTAGATATGAAAATTTTACCTTTGGGATCTTACAATTTAATAATTGGACTCGATTGGTTAGAAAAACATAAAGTAATATTAAACTGTTATGAAAATTCACTTATTTGCATAGACAAAAACAACACAGTTAGGATGATACAAATTTCGGTTAGAGATATCAACCATGCAGTTTAAGAAATGTATGAACAAAGGTTGGAAAGTTTATGTTGTCCATGTAACTAATCTGTTAGAAAAGAAAATCAAACCCATTTTAGAGGACTTTGCAGTCGTACATGGGTTTAGAGATGTATTTGTAGACAAAATACTAGAACTACCTACAAGAAGAGAGATATATTTCTCTATTGATCTACTACCTGCATCTGCCCCGATATCTAAGGAACCTTATATAAGGAGTCTACCTAAATAAACTAAAAATTCTGCAGCATGAACTTCTAGATAAAGAGTATATTAGACCAAGTGTCTCACCTTGGGGAGAACCGATTCTCTTCATTAAAAAGAAAGATGGGACCTTGAGACTATGCATTGACTATCAAAAAATAAATAAGATGATGATCAAGAATAAGTAGCCTTTACCCAAAATTAATGACCTGCTTGACCAAGTTGGAGGAGCAAGGAATTTCTCTAAGTTAAATTTAAGGTTTGGTTATCACCAAGTAAGAATAAAATTAATGACCTCCTTGACCAAGTTGGAGGAGCAAGGAATTTCTCTAAGTTAAATTTAAGGTTTGGTTATCACCAAGTAAGAATAAAAGATAAATACATAAATAAAACATCATTTAGAACACTTTACGAACACTATGAGTTTGTCGTAATTCAGTTCGGTCTTACTAATGCACCAACAACCTTTATATGGATAAATTTGTGTTGGTGTTTATCAATGATATTTCAGTTTAGTCAAAAATGGAAGAAGAACATGAAGAACCTCTCGAAATAGTATTCCTTAAGTAAACATAAGTTGTATGTAAAGTTTGATAAGAATGACTTCTACCAAACAAATATACAGTACCTAGGACACATGATATCCAAAGATGGTATTGTCATTGATCCAGAAAAGATGAAAGCCATTATGGAATGGCCTATCCCTAAGGATGTAGAAGACATCAGATCATTCATGGGAATGACAAATTATTACCGAAGATTTATTGAAGGATTTTCTAAGATTGCATATCCAATTACATCCCTACAAAAAAAAGAATAAGATTTACCTGGTCACAAAAGTGTGGGGACAACTTTGATAAAGTAAAAAGACTGTTAAATACAACACCTATCCTAAAGGTAGCGGATCGTGATAAATATTTTACAATTTGAGTAGATGCAAGAAAAGAAGGCTTGGAAGGTGTCCTAACACAAGATGGATACATCATCTATTACGAATCACATAAAATGAAAGAACATGAACGTAATTACTTTACAAATGATTTGGAATTAATAGTCGTAATTCATGCTCTGAAAATGTGGCTACATTATTTAATGGGGAGAAGGTTTCTTCTACTAACCGACAACAGTGGTGTAAAGTCTTTATTCAATCAACCAGATCTCAACATAAGGCAAGAAATATTGTTGGACTTTTTAAGTGAATTTGATTTCGAAGTAAAACACATCAAAGGTAAAGAAAACAAAGTTGCAGATGGTCTAAGTCAGAGGAATAACAAATTTTATGAGATAAGTGTTAGCAAAGAAGAAAACAACATCGGAAAAATAATTAAATCTGCAAGCAGTAATGACGAAAAGTACATCAAAAGAACAACAAGAAAATGTAGAAAAACTAAACAAAACCAATTTGAGTTTAGATAAAAATGGACTTCTAAGGTTCAAAAAGAGGTTGTATGTACCTAATTGTGTTGATTTGAAATCAACAATTCTTGAAGAATTGCAAAAAATGTCATATTTTGTTTGAATCCATGATACCAAAAAATAATAACAACTCTAAGAAAATTATTTTGTTGGCCTAGGAGTAAAACAACTGAATATTTGTCTAAATGCTTAGATTTTCAACAGGTAAAGGTTGAACATCACCATCCAACTGGTCTTCTACAACCTCTACCTATACCATAATGGAAGTGGGATATTATCTCATTAGACTTCATCATAGGTTTGCCTAAGAAGAAAAAGTAAAATTACTCGATTATGGTAGTGATTGATAAATTTAGCAAATATGGACATTTTATACCAGTGAAATCTACTTATAAAGGAATTAATATTGCTGAAATTTTTATGAAATAAATATTTAGATTGCATGAAATTCCTAATATGGTGATCTTTAATAGAGATGTCAAATTTATGTCAAAGTTTTGGAAGGAATTGTTTGTAGGATTGGATACTAACCTGAATTTTAGCGCAAGCTACCATTCACAAACGGATGGGAAAACTGAACGAATGAATCCGATTGTGGAAGACATGTTACAAATGTACCTAAGAACGAAACCAACTAAGTGGAAGGAGTGCCTACACTTAGTTGCATTTGATTACAATAATGGCTATCAAACATCAGCCAAGATGAGTCCCTTCGAAGAATTCTACAGAAGGAAATGCACAACCCTAATTAGCTCAAATAATCTTGTTGGCAGGCTTATGATGAGACCAAAAAATGCTAAAAAGGGTACAAAAAAATTTAAAGGAGGTCCAAAACTGACAGAAAAACTACGCATATTTCAGAAGTAGACACTAGAAATTTCAAATTGGCAACCACGTGTATATAAAATTCAAAGTAAGGAGGAACTCTCTAAAGCTAGGAAATTGTTCAAAGTTCGCACCCAATTTTTGTGGTCCCTTCGACATTTTAACTTGAATTGGACCCGTGGTGTATCAACTAGTACTTCTTGCAAACTTAAAAGTTCATAACTTTTTTCATGTATCCTTATTAAAAAGGTATATTGATGATCCTACTCACATCATTGATTGGAACATGGTGCAAGTTGAACCATAAGGAAAGTTCCAAGAAGAACCTCTACGCATTATGGACAAGAAAGAAACAATACTATGGAACAGAGCCATCGCCCAGGTAAATGTGCAATGGAAGCAGTTTAGCCCTGAGGAGTCCACTTGGGAATTGGAGGACGATTTGCAGAAATCTTATCCAACCCTATTCCAAGAGATGAATCAACGTTGAGGACAATGTTGTACTTAAGGGGGAGAGGATGTAATATCCTCAAATTTTAGAATATTTAATTCTAAGTGAACTTTGAAATAAACTTCTGTTTTTTTTTAAATTCGAATTTGGAAATTATTTTCCATTTATTGAAAATCCAAATTTGGAATTTTGATTAATATTCCTCTTTTATTTTGACACACATGTATGACAAACTTTTAATAAATTAAATGTTGGAAGACAAATGGAACAACGATGTTAAAAATAACTGACCATGACTCCATGAGTGGGGAATTGGTTTGCGTTACCTCAAGGATGATTTTTACAAGTGGCAGAAGTGGAATTTGGCCACTAGAAGTCCGTGAATTTCTTCAAGGGGGGAAGAAAATACCTAGGCACAAGGATGCATATAAAAACCAACATATGGAGGAGGCAATATGCATCTTAGTATGTTGGGGAAAGGAAACTATTTGTTGTTATGAACATTGTTAGTGTGAGGCAAAGGATTTTCGTGAGCTACGGATGGTGACTATAGATAAGGTGGATCATTCAATTTTCCCTTATGGACTCATGGGCAGGCTAGGGGGTGAGAAGGACAAGTGAAATTGGCTATTCTATTCTATGGTTGGGTGGAACGGGGTTGTTCCATTTGTATTCTAGCATCAAGTTTCATATATGTATCTCATCTTCCATTCCCTTTTCAATGTTATATTTATGGTTATTATTTGTTAGGAATATGTTGGCTATCTATACATAGGTGAAATCAATTCTTAAGGGACTGTATGACCATGTTTTACTATGGTTTATCATAGTTAAATGATACTGGAAATAATTTTATTTGAAATGTGATGGTTGTACATAGATATTTAAATGTGTGTGTGTGTGTGTGTACTCATACATAAAGAAATAATAGAACTATTTTTATGTTCATATTGTCCATTGAATATATATATTTGGAATTGTTATTCAAATCTATATGTACACAAACACCGCAGAGAATAGATAGAAAGACTAATAGTGTGAATACATTCTTTATTACCACATAAAGATAGCAATTTAATAAAATTCAAATTATCTTGCAAAGAAACCATTGTATTCAATCGATCATTGTTCAAAATATTATATTTGGAGTACCATACACCAAAAACTCCACAACCTCTTGTATTGTAAACAAAGCTCTAAGAAAATATACACAAAATATATATGTAACTGTAGTTAAATGCGTGCATATATGAGTCAAGTAAGGACATGAAAATCGAATAACTTTCGAGGTAAGATGCTTCCTTCAACTGATTACACCAACTTGGACAACCTACAAAAGAAATAAATGATGGTTTAGTAACTATTATAGCATTTTAATTCTATGGAAATCAAACAATAGAATAAGTCAAGGACGAAATTTAGTTTCAGTCCTAATGAAAACCAAATCGCCTTTCGTTTCTTGTGCGACAATCCATCCATGATCTAGGGGGAGGAGGAGTGGATCCAAAACTGACTGATGGGTACCCTTGAAAAACAAAAAGGGCCCATCATTAATTTCATATATCCGTGGATATAAATTTTCACTTGTAAAACAAAGTAAGCAACAATAAGAAAAGAAGTGAAACATGTTATCATGGAAATAGTCTGTGCATATATTAATCAAACATGAAGCACATAATAGTAATCTTCAAACCCTATATAGAGGACGAAATAACCATAAGAATTCGATTGTGGAAAGGTCAACCATTAGACATAAGCACCAATTTAAACCTCGTAACACACAGTTGGGATTTCTGATTTGGGGTAATGATCAGAGTGAATAATTATTAATTTAATAATAATTCTTAGAGGTGCATAAGGTGTGACCTATGTATATTCAAAATAGATCATTAAAGTTAAATAGCATTACAGGAAGGAAAATACGAAAGTTTTTAGAGCATTGAAATTATAGTAAGAACCCAATACATAGGTTAAAACCTAACTGTGAAAAACATGTTCGAACCCTACATTTTCCATTCTGCATACATTTAGAAGATGAGGTAGAGAATGGATACATTCTTAATAATGTAAGTTAATAAACAAGGATACTTAGTTCAAAGTGGTCGACATAGGAAAACCATATCATAAATGATTTAATTCTATAATTGTATTAGATGAGAGATTAAGTAAAGGATGTTGTCGTGGTGGTCACGAGATAAACCTTGATTCTTCTGAGTAGAGAAAATCATTTTACAAATAAATGTTGTTTCGAACGAATAAGATCCTATTAATTTTCCATTTATATACATAATGTAAATTATAAAACTTTCCTATAGATTTCAACCATAGTCAAGATTGAATAAGATCAACCAGCGTAGCAAGTTTTGGGATCTTTGGACACATTCCATAGTGTAAGAAAAACATTGTTATAACAGTGAATAAAACAACCGGGAAAGTTCAGAGGGTTAAATTCTAACAACGATTCATCCACGATCTAACTGGGAAGGGACCACAATGAATATAGGCTTGAAGACCCACATCCAACCATGAGAAAAACAAAATAACCCCCAAGCTTGATTGTTAAAAATTAAGGGTTTCACCCAAATTACAAGGGGAACCATAAAAAAAGTAGAATATTGGGAGGAAAACGTAAACAAATGCACAATTGTAATACATTGTCAATCCTCAAACAAAGAAAATAAAAACGTGAAGTTTATTCATGGAACCTCTCTTTTATTTTACATTACACCAGAAAGAGAATACATTCACGGGATATGTCTCATAGAGAACATAAGAAACAAAACATTCACTTACCCTTGCGCATATAGAACCATAGATGTGTGTTGCCTCCTTCCATCTCTCACAGAGACGAACTTTACCAAATCACCGGTCATGTATAGCACAGAGGCCATCGCTCATGAGAGTCGAGCCTTACAAAATCATCATTCATATACAAAACAAAGTCCATTGCTCACCAGATCCAAGCCTTAAGAAATCAATGGTTATATACAACGCAAAGGCGATTTGTGTTACATACTAAAGGGGCAAGAACAAAAATAAGTGCTACCTCGAGGGCCTCTCTATAGGAGTAATAGCAGTTGGTACACCCCATACCACATTCATTTGAGGTTGAGGGAGGTGGGGAGCCTACATTGGTTGTTTTTGACTAACTTCCAATTCTAGAAGTTACATGACAAACTAGTGGTGGTGAGTCTACGTTGGGTGTTTTCGCCTAAATTCCAAATCTGGAAGGTACGGGACATAATTCACCATTAATGAACCATATGAGGAGTAAATGTCTATAGGACCTGACCTATCATCCACCATAAAATGGTTTTTGAACAACTTAATTGTTGAGTCATGTTACAAGTGGAACCCTAAAACGCGAAGACCATGTTAATAATTGAGTAGTGTTATCCAAATTGTGTATAGGTATTTGTTCATTGTTCAATGTTGTGTATAGGTACATTCACAGCATACGCCTCATAGAGAACATAATAAACAAAACATTCACTTACCCTTGTGCATATATAACCATAGATGTGTGTTGCCTCCTTCCATCGCTTATAAATACGAGCTTTACCAAATCACCAGTCATGCATAGCGCAAAGGACATCGCCCATGAGAGTCGAGCCTCACTAAATCATCGGTCATATACAACACAAAGGCCATCGCTCACCAGATCCAAGCCTTACGAAATCAATGGTCATATACAATGCAAAGGCGGTTTGTGTTACATACTAAAGGGGAAAGAACAAAAAAAGGTGTTACCTTGAGGGCCTTGCTATAGGATTAATAGTGATTTGTATGCCCCATACCACTACCATGTGAAGTCGAGGGAGGTGGTGGGCCTACGTTGGAGTTTTTCACCTAAGTTCCAATTATGGAAGGTACAAGATAGACTTCACCGTTAATGGACTAGATGAGGAGTAAATGTTTACAAGACCCAACCTGTCATCCACCATAAAATGGCTTTCGAACCACTTAATTTTCGAGTCATGTTAATAGTGGAACCCTAGAACACGAAGACCATGTTAATAATCGAGTAGGATTACCCATGTTGTGTATAGGTACTTGTTCATTGTGCCATGGTAAAACAATATGTTATGTATAGGTATATTTTTGTTCCACTATGATAAACAATATATTGTTATGGATAGTCTATATGATAAACAATATATTGTTATGGTATCTATATGATAAAGAATATATTTTTATGGATAATCTATAGTCTATATTGTTTATGAGAGTTGGGGATTTATGTTGAAGTGGAAAATATATGATAAATGATAGTATATTACGCAATGTAATATGGATATCATGTCCTAACATAGACCTAGTGGTTATTATAAGGGCTATCACGGTCATGGTCACAATTTTATTCAATACAAATAAGTGTATGATTCTCATCCAGTAATGACGGTATAATAAACTATAACAGTAAGAGACAAGTGGAATTTAAACCTCCTTCAGCCTTTAAGAGGGATAATGAAAAAGAAGTAAAATTTCTATGCATACAATAAAGGAATAATACATATTGAAGGGATTATCTTTGTGTCGCAAACACTATTGGAGATTCAAGGAACTTTAATATCCTGTGACAAAAAGAAAAATTATTTGGGAAATTTGGGGTACATTACAACCCTCGAGAAATGTAATTTTCTTATATCCATCCAAGTGCATTGCAAGACATGGGGAAAGTGGATTGGTTGTTGGTCTGGATTGATAGGCCATTGCAGACTAGAAGCGATAAAATTAAGCCACTTCGCTTCCCTCCTCGTTTTTGTTGTACAAGTTAACAAGGATTTCATAGTAAAGTCCTTACCAAACCTTGGTTAGATTAGGCATGAATCGATAGGGTATATACTTTTAATCCTTGTACAAAACCATCTTACTTAAATCTACTATACACGATCCACTTTTTCCTAAGTAGCATTACGTTAAAGTTTGGTATGTTTGTGTTTTATTTAAAAAGACCTAGGAGGTGATTCATTTTATAAGCTTGAAGGGGGAAACTTATTTATTTTACTGACCAATTTATCATGTGATAACAACTTTAATTGAATAAAATGAGGCAATAGTAAGTGTTGGAAATTTTTTGTATCTCACTTTTGAGAACATCTCTTAATCAAGAAAGAGTCGACAAACAACTTACCCTTGTGATTAACCTAATAAAAACAATTTATATATGAAAATTTGGGTCTCTTACATTATCTTTGTGAGACTTTTACTCAAGCGATAATGACCTATCCAATATATGATAAGGAATTATATGCATTGGTACAAAGTGTTATAAAAATAAGCATTACTTAATAGGAAAGGAGAAAATGTTGGATCATGTTGTCATTGATGCCAATGGTTTGATTTATTGATGTCATTGATTGATGTCAAGTAATTGATTGATGTCAAAGGATTGATTGAT
>ML778739.1:1778617-1800202 GCA_009831015.1 Picea engelmannii
ATTTTCAAAATTATTTGTAAAATAATATTTATTTTATTTTTCTTCTCTTTCTTTTCCTTTTTTTTTTAAATATAAAAAAAACAATAAAATATCAGAAATATCTATCTTATAATGTCTAAGTCACTTTTATTCCTTTCCTTTCACACTATTATAAAAATATCTATCTTATAATGTCTAAGTCACCTTTATTCCTTTCCTTTCACACTATTATATATCAGCTACCTTATTTTAAAAAAATCAATTTAATATATATATATATATATATATATATATATATATATATATATATATAAATTATTTATAAGATCATTACAATTACTTACTAACCTTTGTCCTCCTTTTCTTTTATTTCTTTTCTTTTTTTTAAATGTCAAAAAAACAAAAAAATCTCTAAAATATCTATTGTATTGTGTTAATTATGCCGAAAGGTGTATACCTATTGACAATGGGCACTAATGATCTTTTAATCTTAAATTCTAATCTGATGGCTAAGCATTGAAGATGTTGGCATGTTCTTAGTCGTCCTCCAAAATCAATGGGTCAGATTTATTGTTCATAACTTCCTTGCACTTTTGAAGGCATCCTTAACATATTTACTTTTTTACATTTACCTAATCACATTATAAATTTACTGTAAAAATACATAATTGCCACTTTCAAATGATTAAAGAGAATTAAAATATATACAGACCAGGTTTATATCATTCAACAATTGTTCTGTATTCATTAAACAACCCTCTTAGTTGAATTTTTTTAACTTAACTCGAAATTTTTACTGGGCTGAAGAGTTTTTACTATACAGGGAGTGTTTCGGCGTTCTCCAGCCGGGAGTCGGCTGTGCTAGTTATTTTCCTTTCACACTATAGATCAGCGAGCTCATAGTGTTAGCGCCCTCCTTATTGTCTTTTTATTTTCGTTCTTTAAATATGTACACTATAATAATGGTTGATTATTTAGAAAAATATGTATAATACAATAATTCCTTTCATACTATTATATATCCGCTCCGAGTGTTAGCTCCCTCCTTATTGTCTCTTCATTAAATATGTACAATATACTAATACTTAGTTATTTACAAAGATATGTATAATACAATAATGATTGATTATTTAACTTATTTCCTGTTATTCTATCTTTTTCACTATTTAGCTTCCTGGTTATTCTCTCATTCCATTATGTTATTCTCTTTTAACACTCTGTCCTTTAGCTGCTTCTTATCTTTTTCAATTACTTTATTCAGTAGTTAGCTTCCTTGTTATTCTCTCATTCCATTCTTTTATTCTCCTTTTACACTCTATTCCTTTGTCGTCCTCTGATCGTTTTTCATTTACTTTCTTCAAACTATTATTATTTTTTGTCCCTTTCGCTTCTTCTTATTTTTTCCATTTACTTAAATTAACCGCTATTAGCTTTTATACCACAGATCGGTGTTCTGGCATGCGTTCAAACTATTTATAATATGTCACATATAAATTAGTATCGAACAGTGTTGTAAACATCAAAATATCCTTAAACGTATAAACCACTATTCAACAATGTATACATTTTTGGGACTTTTACAATTTGTAATGTTAAAAATTTTGTAACTACTTTCTCTATCTTAGTGCCTTGCAATATACTCAATTTTATTTTTTTTAGCTTTGCAGTAACCGTAGTTGGCATCTACTTCTACAAGTATTGTTTTATTTACATTAGCTGTAATTGTATAGAAAGTGGATTGTTTACCTTTGCATTAACCGTAGGTGGCATCTACTTCTACAACTATTATTTTATTTGCACTATCTGAACCTGTATACAAAGTAGATTGATGGAAGATAAAAGAAAGATAGCCGATTCCAATTAAAAGATGGAAATAGAATTCCAAATTTTATTAAAAAATAAATATATAAAATCTTTGCTTCGCTTTTGTGTCGATATGGAGTACTTACAAAATCTTGAGTGGCCAATTCGTGATACTCAATAATGGAGTGTCATCCAAACCTTTACGATTAATAATTGTTATTCCTTAGACTTTACATAGTCACAATAAATAATTTACAGTAACAACAGCAAACGGAGTAAAGCGAAGTTTTTTCTTTCATCTTCCATTGTCTCACCCAATAATTTAATTCTGCACCTAATAATTGAATACTGTCAGAGACAGATAGTTGAGAAGACGTCAATCATTTGTTCATCTCGACGGGCAAAGAATTTTGTTGCTGTCAAAGAGAAAAGGAAATGAAAAGACGTGAATGCATGTTCATCTCGATCGACAAATAATTTTACGAAAAGAATTAACGCAGAATTTTGAAATAATACATTACAGTAGAAATGGCCAGCCCATTGATTTATGAATAATGTAACAACAATATATAAATATAAATTTACGTGCACACAATCAGCCCATGCAATATTTAAATAATAGTTGCTACATTAACTAGATAATGAGACAAAATCTAATTTTATGTTTTATGTAAAACTTATTTTCATTACCATGGTGTTTTTTAATGGCTTTCAACCCATGGACTACTGCAATCCTAATAAGCAAATATCCGAAGGTAGGGACTTGTTGCCCTACTGGTCCACTTGTTGAAGATCATAAGTCCGAAGGAAAAAAACAAGGCTGATAACGTAAAGGCATATCTTACTATATGCAAGTAAGACAATATTGTACCGTGAAATGGCATGGAACATGAAATTTTGTTATACGAACTCTGATTGTAATTTGGAGCATAATATAGATTGCCAATGTTACAAAATAGTTTTATAATACATAAGTTGATTTATTAACATGATTATGTATCCATCCGTGCAGGATGTTCACGAACTCATCAGAGAATAAGAATTTTGGGAATGTTTTTAGATAAATTCAATGCAAAGTTTAAGAATGTGTAAGTCATATACATCAAAATATCATAAACTAGCACAGCCGCAAACTCTTGCGGCTGGTGAACGCCGAAAGGTTTCGGCGGGTCCAGAAAAGAAAATTGTGGCCGGTGAACGTCCTAAAATTTTTTATTGGTTCAGAAAATGAAACGTTAATTACTCAGAATCAGAAAATGAAAAGTTAATTACTTAGAGGTGGCAATCACCTAATCACTATAGTAAATTTTAAATATAATTAAGTAAAAGTAAAAAAATAAACATGTAAACTGATGTCTTTATAATAGTGAGGAAGTTAGTGGTTGAAATCAGAACCATTGATTTATTGGAACGACTATGAATATTCCATCAATATTTAATCTTGTCCATATAAAATTGATTAATCACTAATCTTGTCAATAGGTATACGCCTTTCGGCGTAATAAACTACAGAAGAAGATGAATTGGATACTCTCCTGAACTTCTTTCTTCCTACCTGTTTTTTATTAAATTTAAATGCATACCATTAGGATACGGTTGGAATCCATTTATCGCCTGGCTGGAGAAGAAAACTGTTTCATTTACTCTACGGCCAGGTCATTTTCACTTTAATTGGGCCTAAAACATTATAACTCTTTCCATCATTCTAATGCCGAGTAGTCCACAGTTTAATTGTGCGGGGAATTACACATGCAGCTACAAACTCGCATAATATAATAAACCTGCTGAACATGTGCAAAATATCATCTGTACCTATGGCGTAAATCTAGGATCCACTATGTATGCTCAAAGAACAAATCTAGGATCCACTATGTATGCCCATTGTAGTGAAAAAATATTGCAAGCGACAAGCTTCATCGTTGAACACTCAAGACTTATCGCGTAGCTCACATTTCTTCAACTCCTTACCTTAGCTGCTACATCTCTAGGTTGTTCTCTCTACCTCTCTTTTCTGCCCTGCATCATTTTGACTAACTAAAGACTCGGACTTATATGGACTTGGACTAAGACTTCTTACAAAAGTTAGGACTGACTCAACATTGAATACTACCATTAATTCGACTCACTCTTTAACTACTTAACTAAACTTCGAGAAAGATAAAGATGATCGCCTCCATTTATGGCCTCCTCCTTTCCCACTGCCTTTTGAGTAAACATGCACTTGAAGAATGTCATACTAACTCACTGACAATTCGGCTCACTGACATATTGATTGACAGACAAATTGACGAAGACTTGAAGATAATTACTATTTCCAACATTGCCCCTTAATTATAAGTAGGTGGGATTACAAAAGAAAATTACATCAAAAAAATTGAGTTTACAATTTATTGTCACTCATCTGTTACTGCAGACTTCAGACTAGACTACTTCACAGATGCTGGAATGCATCTCTTGCTAAAGCATTTGTGAAAATGTCTGTGACTTGTTCTTTTGACGTGCAAAACTCTAAATAGATCTCTTGGTTATTCACCAATTCTTTGATAAAATGATACCTTGTATCAATGTGCTTAGTTTTCTTGTGAAACACATGGTTCTTTGATAACATGATGGATGAATTATTGTCATAGAATATTGTTTTTGGTTCTTGTTCTTGTAACAAATCTTTTAACATTCTTCTCATCAAAAGTTCTTGACAAACTATGCTTGTAGCTCTGAGATACTCTTCCTCTCCTGAAAACAGAGTGAGTATGAATTGCTTCCTTGATGCCCATGATACAATACATGTTCCAAATTGAAATGTTTAACAAGAGGTACTTTTCCAATCATCTATGTTGCCTCCACAGTCACTTTCAGTGTATCCATTGAGTTTGAAATCTTCTAAAGTGGAGTACTTTATGCCAAAATCTATTGTTCGATTCACATATCTCATGATTCTCTTTTCTGCCTTCCAATGTGATTCTTTTGGAGTATCCATGAACCTTGAGATTAGGCTCACTCCATACAAAATATCAGGTCTTGTAGCTATGAGATACATAAGACTGCCTACCTTTTAAATTGTGTGGGATCCACCTTGAACCATTTATCTTCCTTACTTAACTTTAATCATGTTATGAAAGGTTTTGGGGATGCTTTTGAATTGATTATATTGAATCTTTTCAATATTTAATGTGCATACTTAGACTGTGAGATAAATATGTCAGTTTTGGACTGCTAAACTTCTATTCCCAAATTTCAATTTCATCCTTCATGAATGACTTGAATTATTCTATGCCAAAATCACTTTTAAATATTAAATCATCCACATATAAACAAACAATTAACATATCACCTCCATGATTTTATTTGATGTACAATGTTGACTCACTTTCAATTCTCTGAAATCCATTCTATGTGAGATAAGAATCTATGAGATTGTACCAAGCCATGGGAGATTCCTTTAATCCATACTGTTTTTTCTTCAATATGTACACATTTTCTTCTTTTCCTAGAACCTCATAAGCTTGTGGTTGTAACACATACACTTATTTATCTAAGTTTCCATTCAAAAATGTTGACTTTACATCCATCTGATAAATTGGCCACTTGTATTGCACGGCAATTGCTAGCATAGTTCTGACTGTGTCCATGCACGCAACTGGTGCAAATGTTTTATTGAAATCAATTCCAGGTTGTTGTGTAAATCCTCTTGAAACTAACCTTTCCTTGTAATTCTACACATTTCCTTCTGCATCTTGCTTGGTTTTATAAATCCACTTGACACTTATAATATCCTTATCTTCAGGTACATCTACCAATTTCCATGTTTGATTGTTCTCTATGCATTTGATTTTTTCTTCCATGGCTTGTGCCCATACATCATCTTTGATAGCTTCCTCAAAGGTTAATGGATCATCTATTTGTGAAAACAAAGAAAAAACTAAAAATAAATTAGTTGCATTCTCATTATAGATGTCGCAGAGACTTCTTGTCTTTCTTGGTAACAAACTTGCTAATGTTGGATCTGCATATGTAAAAATACTCATACTTCTTGTTGATGTTTGTTCTGCTCCAGGTGTAGAGTGTGCACCTATTGTTCTTACTGGAGTATTTTGCGTTGTGATTTGTGTCCCAATGCGAGATATATAAGGGATTGCACACTAACATGTGCATGGTGTTTGAACTACTTCATCTTATGTGTTGTCATGGTCCAATGCATCAATAATTTTGATTGGCTTTGCTATGCTCCCATCCCATGCTTCATTCTCCATGAGCTGAGCATCACGGTTGATTATGACTTTTCTTGCAACACGGTCATACAACTTGTACCCTTTTGTTTCTTTAGAATACCTAACAAATATACATTTTTGTCCTTTGTTTTCCATCTTCCTTCTCATCTCATATTGAATGTGTGCATATGTGAGACAACCAAAAACTTTTAAATGTGCCACATTATTCTTTAATCATGTCCAGGTTTCTTCAGGAACTATTTTCTTCACACTCTTTGTGAGACATCTGTTCAAGATTTATACTGCAGTTGCTATTTCCTCAACCCAATACTCATTTGACAAATGTTTGTCTACCAACATACTGCATTCCATTTCCATGATGGTTATGTTCTTTCTCACTGCGACACCATTTTGTTGTGGTGTGTATCGCGCGGTAAATTTCTTATAGAAGCCATGAACTTTACAAAATTTCTAAAATTCTCTTGAGTTGTATTCTCCTCCTCTATCAATTCTTAGACACTTGATGTAATAACCACTATGATTCTTAATAAGTGATTTAAACTGTTGAAAATAACCCAATGCTTTAGATTTATGATTTACAAAATAAATCCATATCTTTCATGAGAAATCATCAATGAATGTTAGAAAATATGTAATGCCTCCTTAAACAAGGTTTGCATTGGTCCACAAATATCTAAATGTACTATTTCCAGTGGATCTTTTTCACTGTAATACTTGCCAACTAGAAATGATTCTTTGTGTTGCTTGACAAATATGCAACCTTCACATATTCTTTCTAGTTTTTCGATTAATGGAAAACCTTTTACCATATTCTTTATGTGTAGCATCTTCAAACCTCCAAAGTTCAAATGTACAATCTAAAAATCCATAGTGAAGAATCATCATGTATTTTAGATTGGAATGTTTCCTTCATATTTGCGCAATTTTCTCATTTCTTGCTACTTTGTGCACTATTTTCTTCATTAGAACTGTGTGCACTTTCTGCTATAAATGCAGTGTCTAACTACACACTTTTTCCTTTACCATCAACTAGCGCTACATTATTATTCTTGGCTAGCTTCAGAGTCAATGTGAACATTTTGTTACTAGTCATCTAGATTCTTGCAATGAGTTGATTGCTTGGGCATTTATCCATAATCACGCAATGATTATCCTCCATGTAGATTTTGTATCCTTTCTGTAACAGTTGTCATGTGTTCATCAGATTATGCTTGAGACAAGAAACATAATATACATAAAACATAACTTGTTTTTGTCCTTGCTTAGTTAGAATATTTATACTACCTTTTTCTAAGACAGTGACTTGGATATGTGTTCCAAGAGTAACCTTGGTTTGGATCAACTCATAGAAACTAGAAAACAATTATATGTTTCATGTAATGTGGTTACTACATCCTGAATCTAAATACCATATGTTACATGGACATGCTTGAGAAACATTGCATTCAACTGGGGATACTATATGAATTTCCTTAGCACATGCCATAAACATAGGGAGAGTTTTATTATTTACATTGTTTGACTGATCTTAACTTTTCTTGTTTTGATTATACTGTCTATTTCTACACTAATATGCATAATGCCCATACCTTTTACAGTA
Source organism: Picea engelmannii (assembly GCA_009831015.1). NCBI lineage: Eukaryota > Viridiplantae > Streptophyta > Pinopsida > Pinales > Pinaceae > Picea > Picea engelmannii. Next base: position 1,786,229 of record ML778739.1, read on the forward strand.
ATGGAATTGAATCTTTGATTTGTCAGTTCTCTGACCTCTTCCACCAGTATTTCGAGAACTGCTATTGCATCCACCTCTAACAAAACTTCTTCCTCTACCTCTAGAGTTAACACTCCCCCTTGCTCTTCCACTACTTATAAATGATTGTGCCGAAAATGCATTCTCTAATGACATACTTGACCTATTCAATATATGTTCATTATTAATGAGGAAATCTTTCAGTTCATCTAGAATAAATTGAATTAAGTCTTTTCTCTATTCAAGAGTCACAATAGGGCATCAAATTTAGGAGGAAGACTCCTAAGTACCTTTTCAACAACTTTTTTGTCTTCTATGGTTTCACCATGAGACTTAATCTAATTTATCATGCCAATGACATGGGTATAAAATGAATCTACTCTACATGTATCTTTCATTGACACAGTTTCAAAATCTCTTCTAAGAATTTGTAGTATTGAAGTCTTTACATTTTTCATACCTTGATAAGGGGTTTGCAATATGTCCCATGCCTCATTGCCTTGATTTGCTAATGAAACTCTTGGGAGTATGCTCTTGTGCATGGATTGATGTATTTAAAACAATGCATTTCCATCCTTCTTTCTTTGTTCTTTCAAGACATCCTTCTTAGCTTGTGTGAGTGCATTGTATGTTTCCTAATCTACCGGTTCCACATAACCGTTTTAAACTATCTCCATTACATCTTGACCTCAAAACAATGCCTTGAGAGTAAAGGACCACATCTCATAACTCTTTCCTATAAAAGTGGGAGGTTGTAGATTTGAGGTAGAGGCCATATTTTACTTTTCAAAATAGTTTTTTCTTTTGCACTTGTTGTGATAGAACCTGGCTGTAATACCATATATAGGATGCACTCTGTGCAATGAAAAAATCTTGGATCTGTCCATGTGCAAGGAAACTATGCATAACGTGGTCACAAAATATTGTGCGCTAGAAGCTTCATCGTTGAATACTTAGGACTTATCGCATAGTTCAAAGACTACACAAGATGTTGCACGCTATAACATAAAACACTTTCAACAAAAAATTATAAATGGGGAATAAAAAACTAATATGGTTAGCACATAAACATAGAAATACAAATTGCTTGATATTAATAAACTTCGACACACTAGGCGCGGTTATAGAATACAATAACAAGATGAGCTTCAACTCTAATGACTTCTTCTGTTGACTTTACAGACACATATCTTATGCTCATACTTATTCAACTCCTGAGCTGTTGCTTCTCTAGACTATTCTCTCTACCTCTCTTTTCTTCTTTGCATCATTTTGACTAACTAAATACTTGGAATTTTATGGACTCATACTGAGACTTCCTAAAGAATCTAAGACTGACTCAACATTCAAGCATACCATTAATTCGACTAACTCTTCAACTACTTAACTTAACTTTCAGAAAGTTAAATATTAGATCCATTTATAGCTTCCTACTTGCTGACTAAAGTTTGAGTAAACATGTGATTTTGCACTTGTAGACTATTACTGATTCACTCACAATTTGACTGACTGAAAAAATAACTCACAGACAAATCGACAGAGACGTGAAGATCTCACTCACTTGTAATTACTATTTCCAACAATAAACAAGTAGAAAGCTATTAAAATAAATAAATATATAATAAAAAATCATTCTGCTTTCTAGGGTTACACATTGGTTTTGTAGTAAGTGAAAATATTTAAATTTAAAAGAGGAACATTTTATGAAGAATACCAAGAAAACTAATATTGACAACATATATAAACGTGAAGTCATCTCGTTCATGGGAATTTGAGGGTAGTATGCATCTTAGGTTCATGCACAAGGAATTTAGACATCGACACTAAAATAATTTATCTAGCCCTCTCTGCTAAACCCAAACACTACAAACCCTAGGTTATTTAAATCCAACCACTTTAATTTAATTCCATTAGATTGTCAGCAAAGGATTTTTAGGGAGTATCAAAATCTAAAACTGGAATTATCCATACCCATTTTTATTGAAAAAAATTTTAGACTACAATTCATGACTCTTTTGTAAGAGGATGATGAGCATGCATCAACAAGATGAATTAATGCCCCTAGATTTCAATATAAGTTGGATCTTCTCAAAGTGAACTCAGTGGATGAAGCATATCATCTCGTGTTGAAAGAAAAATAAAAATTGAATAGGCTAGGAAAAGAAACAAGTAAATGGGGTGGAACCAATTTGAATAGAAGGTGAGAAAGTTCTTTGAGATGTACCAAGTAAGAATAACCCATGGACAATGTTAACAATGACTTCCAAGTTAGGGGAGCCTTCAGTAGTAGGCAATGTGGGAAACCATTTTCTTGAAATTGGAATCCATTGAATTGTTTTATAGACACTAAACCCCATAAGGTTATAGATTTCCCTGAAAATCCAAAAAGGGTGATGGTAGACAAAGAAGGAGAAGAGATATTGACAGAATACATTGAAGCAGGGAGTGGAGAGAATATGCTGAAGAGTGAAAATAATACAGAAAGAAGAATAAGAGTGAATGCACTGAATCAATTTATGATTGAATGTATAAATATTATACATGGGATAGTTTTAACGTTTAGTAACGAAGGTAACTATAAAATGGTTTAACTAACTAACTAGTTAATGAGATTACAACTCCTAACACTCCCTCTTAATCTTGATGATTTCATTATTAATAATGCCTAAACTTTGACATTTAAATTGAAAAACATCTATCCCCAAAGGTTTAGTGAAGATATCAACTAGTTGACCTTTAGAACCCAAAAATTTGAGATAAATGTCACCATTTTTTACATGTTCATGAATGAAGTGAAATTGAGTATCAATGTGTTTTCTTTTTCTATGAAACACATTATTGTTTCACAAGAAAATGCCAGAGTTACTGTCACAAAAAATTGAAATAGGTTCTTTTGTCGTATATCCAAAATCCATCAAAATCCTTTTAATCCAAACTGCATGGTATGGTGTTGTTGTTTTCTCTACGTATTCAGCTTCTGTGGAAGAGATAGAAACTATGGGTTTCTTCTTAGATGCCCATGAAATCAAATTATTTACAAAAATAAAAGCATATACCGAAGTACCTTTTTTGTCGTTAATATTTCTTGCATAATCATTATCGGTGTAACCTATACTGTCTGTTGAGGTTGTGTTCCACAAACCATATGTGGTTGTACCTACACTGTATCTTAAGCTCCTCTTACCAACTTTCCAATGAGAATCCTTAAGACATTCCATAAACCTAGAAATGAAACTTGTTGCATATGTTATGTCAGGTATTGTAGTAGTAATATACATAGGACTACCAACAAGTTGTTTATACAATGTGGAATTTATTATTGATCCACAATCTACCTTTATTAATTTAGTGCGAAGAGAAATATGAGTGTCAGCAATATTACACTTTTCCATTTTGAAAATTTTCAAAACTTCAGTAGCATATTTCTTTTGACTAATAAATGTACCATGATCATATTGTTATACTTCAATGCCTAAGAAATAATTCATTAATATAAGATCTGTGATTTGAAACTCATTTTTCATGGTTGATCTAAATTCATGTAACATAATGTTTCCTGTTTAGATCATGTCATCAACATAAATACATAGGATGAGAATATTACCTTGTTGATTTACCTTGATATACAAACTAGGATCATTTTTACTCCTAATGAAACCTTCTTTGAGAAAATAATGATCAATTCTACTATACCAAGCTCACGGAGCTTGGCTCAAACCATACAAGTCTTTATTTAATTTGTAGACTCAATGCTCTTGTGTTTCAAATTGAAATCCACGTGGTTGATGGACATATACTTATTCATTTAACACTCCTTTAAATAAGATATATTTGACATTCGTTTGATAAATAGGCCAGTTGTTTTGTGCTACAATGGCCAAAACAAAGTGAACATTATCTAATCTTTCTATAGGTGTGAAATCTTCACCATTAACAATGCTAGGTTGTTGTGAAAAACCTCTAGAAACTAACCTTTCTTTGTCTTACTCAATATCACCTTTTTCATTTAATTAGTTTTATAAACCTACTTGACACCTATGGCATTTTTATCTCCAAGTAGATCAACAAAATCCCATGTATTGTTTCTCTCAATAACTTCTATTTCATGATTCATTGCATCTACCCATTCTTTTTTCTTTGCAACTTCATTAAAACAAGTAGGTTGAGATGAGAAAAATGAAAACGATACTACATTATCATATTGGTCATATATATCACACAAACTTTTGATTCAATGAGGGTTATGGTAATAATCTGAATGACTATGAGATGAAGAATCATTGTGAGATGAAGAACTACTTTCATTTTGAACTTGCAATCTTCGAAGGTATTTTATCAGTTCTTGTTGTTTTTCTAACTTTATAGGTGATTGATGTTCGTATAACTCAAGAGAAGAATTGTGAGAAGTATTGTTTTCCATTTCATCCCATTATTTATCTTTCATAAATTTAAAATCTCTAATTACTAGAAATTTATTAGTAACATGATTATATAATCTGTATGCTTTTGATTTCTCACTATAGCCAACAAAAATGTACTTATCACTTCTATCATCAAGCTTATTTCTTAGTTCTTTAGGAACATGAGAAAAAACAACGCAACCAAAATTTTTGAAATGAGAAGCATTTACCTTTGATCCAAGTGAAATTCATTTTGCAAGGTCAGGGATGTTGGGATTGTGTTGGAACAGGGTTCATAGAACCCGATGCAATTGTTGTTGCGATTATGACTGTTTCTCAAAGAAAAACCTTAGAAGAACTTAAGAAAAAAGAAGGAAAATCCAAATCATATTTTTTAGTTTCATTAGATGATTCTATATTTCCTAAAATTATTGGTGCCAAGACTACTAAAGAAGCATGGGATATTCTTAAGTTGCCTTATAAGGGTAATGACAAAGTGAAAATTGTGAGACTTCAAACCCTTAGAAGTCAATTTGAAACCCTCAAAATGAGTGAATCAGTAAGTGTTGATCAATTTAGGACTAAATTTATGGGTATTATGAATCAAATTAGGATTAATGGCGAAAAACAACTCATAGACCAAAGAGTTGTTGAAAAATTTCATAGAAGTTTACCTAAGAAATTTTAAATGGTAGTTATTGCTCTACTTTAGTAGAAAGATATAACTAAAATTTCTATAGAAGAATTGATTGGTTCATTGTTATCTCATGAAGCAAGGATGAAATTGGATCTTGGTACTTTAGAGCATGCATTTCATACTAAGGTTTCCAGATCATCTTCACAAGACCACAGATACATATGGACAAAAAAATCAAAAATTCAATTTCCTTATTGTAAAACATTGGGTCACCACATATACGAATGTCGTAAGTTGCAGTATAATAATAGAGCTAATTTCACAGAAAGTGAAACATCTAATATTATGTTTCTCTCATGTCAAATATCCAAGGATATTCTTGACAATAATGTTTGGTTGCTAGATAGTGGATGTAGAAATCATATGAATGGTCACAATGATTTACATCCTAATCTTGATACATCTCTTATTACTACAATTAATTTCATTGATGATCATTTAGTCAAAGCTTCAGGAAAAGGTGTTGTGTCAGTTTTAACAAAGCAACGTGAAGTGAAAAATATTTATGTTTACTATGTACCAAATATCAAACAAAATTTGTTGAGTGTAGTGAAATTAAATGCACATGGTTATGATGTTACTTTCAACAACAACACTTGCACAATTCTTAATCAAACTAAAATACTTGTTGCAAAAGTCCCTATGACAAAGAACATATTGTTTCCATTATAAATGAGAAGTGGGAAGATGTATTCATGTAATATTTCTAATGCAAATGAAACCGAGTTATGGAATTATCATTATTGTCATTTACCAATATAAAGTATGATTTTGGTGCAAAGACATTCGATGGTGAAAGGATTGCCTCCTTCAATTAATCAAATTCCTTGTTGTGAAAGTTTCATAGTAGGAAAACAACAATGAGATAGTTTTCCATGAGCCTCTTATAGAGACAAAGTGTTCTTAGAGCTCATTCACATATACTTCTGTGGACCTATGAAAAATCATTCGATTGGTGGAAGTTTTTATTTCCTCACATATATTAATGATTTTAGCAAGAAAATTTTGGGTTTACTTTCTCAATCACAAATCTGGAAATTTCATTCGTGATGCAGGAGCATCACCTTCAAAGTCAACAATGCACATGTGGAGGCAAACAAATGACATATCAACTATGACGAAGTTTCAAATCAATCATTTCACTCAGAATTTAATCAGTTGTTGGGATATTTTTGTAACAACATTTTAAAAATGTAACTTGTTTGTAAAGTCTTGAAGGACTGTAAAAAATGGCAGATATGGGGTGTCAACTCTATCTGGAAATAACTAGTAGTTATTGTAATAGGACAGAGTAGGTACAATAGCTTTGAATTTGAAATGATAGATTTCAGAACAGGACGAGAGATCTCATGGAGAGGTCCTTAGATATTTTTTCAGTATTGTATTGTAACATATGAATAAAAGAAGACAAAATAGAGAGATCAGTAGAGTAGAATAGAGTAGTAGAAGCACTATGTATTTTGTTTTTCATAATTGAATAGAACATAGAAAAATTGTCCCAAATTATTGGACTATGTTCATGTCATGTGTGATTGAATGAATGTTATTCTGTGTGTATGATTTATTAAAGTTCGTTCATGTATGAGTGTCTGAGAGATTAACTATATGAGTTCGTGAAAAAGTTGCCTGAGTTGCAATTGTTCTCTTCTTATACTTGTATGTAAGGTGTGCATATGGAACATAAGGAGTGCGTCAATTGAGTCTCAGATTGGCTTAGAGAAGTTCAGAGAGAAATAGAGAAACGCATACCAAGTGCAAGGTGTGCACAGAGTCAAGAGGGAAACAATATTCTAAGAACTAGTGCAGAAGAATTTCAAGTGGGCGAGAAGCATTTTGTTTTCAAGGAAATCCTTCGAACTAAGTTATTTGAAATCCTGAGAACACAAAGTGTGTGTGGGAGATTGAAATCCTTTTAAGGATATAATATCATAAGGGATAACACTTTTCATGAGTGTTGATGAGGTCCCAAAGGCAGATTCATCAGGGAACAAAGGTTTGGAACCTTTGAAGGCGGATAAATCTTCCAAGGTAGAGAGATATCAAAATATCAGGAGGAAGAATTACTATGATCGTTAGATCACATGGAAGAAGATCAAAAACCGTTGTATTTGAAGAAGTGTGCCAACCTTGTCACTTCGCATATAGAGGAGAGATCCTATTGGGGTTGAAGCTTGAGATTTATGGAGTCTGAAGACCCGGAATAGAATTTTGACCATCCAATCAGTGGGATAGACCTAAGCTAGTAGATCAATGGAGGTGAAGACCAAGCATCAGATTACTAGTAGGAATAACAGTCGTTGGTTTCTAGAAGCTCAGAAAGGAAAGCGGATTAAAACTTGAGATTTTCGAAGCCCATAGCATCGGAACACCGAGGTGGGATCTCAATCATCCGATTGATCAAGTGTGAGCCATCAGATATCACGAGATCACAAGGAGTAAGTTTTCAGTTTGAGATTTGAAAACACTAGAGCACGGAGAACCAAAGTCCCAGAATAAGATTTGGGCCCTTGGATTAAGAGGACACATGGTGAAAGATCAACATTTCGCTAACTCACAACTCAGGAAAGTCAAAAGTTAGAGTATTAAATATTTGCAAACGTGAGTTTGTGATTTAATCATAGCCATCGATCTAGGAAGGAGCATGGACCGTTGATTTACCCAGGGATATATCGAGGAATCAGACATCGGCAGAAGAGAGGTGAGTGATCCCCCAATTTCATGAAACACAAAATCCTGATAAGTATTTTAAGTTGAACCCCGAGTCACAGTCGGGGGTCATATGTAGGGGAGGAGATAGCAAGTGTTAAGCCCTCTCAGAATTTCAGAGATCGAGAGGGTTGAGGTGACTCACAGACACAAGTTTGATATGGAATTTCATGATGTTCCTTTTGATTTGTCTTGTGGTCATAGGTAGTGGTCACGTGGAGAAGGATAGGGGAGTATCTAGCAAGTACTAAGCCCTTGTCAAAATTTTGGAGGTCGGGAGAGTCGGCGTGACTCGCGTACAAAACACCCAATACACGAAATCGTGAAATGACTTCTGAGAGGTGTGAAGTCATAGGCGATGGTCACGTGGAGGGAACTCATGCTAGTGCCTATTCACATGGGTGTAGGTCATAGAGGACCTATGTATTTGTTTAGTAGAACTTCCAACAGGCACCCAAAAGAGCTAATCTACCTTAGTTTAGGGAATATCGAGTGACTAGGAGGTCAACAGACATGTTGAGGTAGGGGCACTACATCAACTTGATTAAAATAATTCAAGGCTAAAGAAGAGAAACAAAGTGGTCTATTTGTCAAAGTTTTGAGATCTGATGGAGGAGGTGAATATGACTGAAGAGATTTTTTTTATTTTTGTAAAGAAAACGACTACGAGATATACTCCACAGAAAAATGGAGTGGAAAAAAGAAATAATCTCACCATCATGAACATGGCCACGAGTTTACTTATAGCAAGAAAATTTTCCAAAGATTATTTGGCTGAATTAGTTGCATGTTCGGCTTACATACTTAAGAGATCACCAAATTCCACTGTTCAAGGTAAAGTACCTGAAGAAAAATAGAGTGGATCAAAGGTAAATGTTTCTCACTCCAAAAATCATAATTGGAACCAAGTTAAGTTGGTTCTTGAATTGCCCAAGAAATAGACATATTTTTAATTCCAAAATATTAATTCCAAGTAACTTGTCAAATTTCAATGAATCTTTAAATAAAATCCAAATTTTACTAAATACTCTTTAGCAAAATTAACAGAGTAAATCAAAATATAATAGGTTTATTGTAAATATATTTGGTAGACCTTGGAAACATGATTGGAATGAACTTCATCATGACAAATAAAACACCTATGAGATACAATATGAGGGGAAAATCCATATCTTAAAGAATTTTAAAAGAGATGAATCAACTGAATTAATATCTCTATCCTTGATTACAATGAGATGGAAAATGGTTTGCAAGGAATCCAAGGAGGATATTTTCTATCTAGTATACCCTCGACAAAAAGATAAATTTTATCAATAAACAGTCCCATTAGGGGTGCATAAATTAATTCAAGAGTATCCATATTTGACACCATATTGGTTAACCTCCTTGAAGAGGAATTAAACATGAAATTGATTTGCTTCCCATTGCCAAACTTCCAAATCAAGCTACATACAAGATTATTCATCTAGAAAGTGAGGAAATGAAGAGACAAATTAAATAATTTTTGGAAAAATGATTTATAAGGAAAAACATGAGACTAGGTGTTGCGCCTTCCCTACTCTCTCTCAATAAGGGAGGAAAGAAATGGAGGCTACGTATGGATTCTAGAACCATTAAGAAAATATTGGGAATTATTGTATCTGTTGTTAACAATGGATGACTTACTATATTTTTTATCAAGTGCAAAGATATTCACCAAGACCTCAAAATTTGATACCATATTTGAATTTGCTAATGCGATGAGAGGAATAATTCTTTCAAAACCAATAATTGTTTATTTGATTGGATAGTGATGCCATTTGGCTAATACAATGCCTTGGATACCTTGATGGTAACAATGAATTAGGTATTTAGATTGCACATTAGAAAATCTATGATAATCTACTTGATGATATCTAGATTTTTAGTCAAAATAAGAAGGAGCATGTATAACTTTTGAGATAATTACTTAAGATATTTCAGGTATAAAGGTTGTTTATCAATGCTAAAAATAATGAGTTTTGCAAGGATAAGTTGGTATTCTTGAGTAACATTATTTTAGCAGGTGGATTGATCATGGATCTATAAAAAATAATTGTTGAGTGGCCTACTCCTTGAAGTATAACATAGGTGAAGAGCTTCCACATATTGGTAAACTTTTATCAGAGGTTCATTACGAATTTTAGTGGTATAAGCTCCCCTTGATGTTAGAGATAATGCTTCATTAATGTTGCATACTAAAGTTTGGGGATTATTTTGAGGATGTGTAGGAGACTATTGAAATATTTTCTCAACCTACATATCCATGTGTGCATTTAGTCGGATCTCACTCCAACTATATATATGTGTTGTATCTTGTTTTGTTAATAAGTAATACAACTAGGTCTTTTGTGAAATCATGTCTTCCATCTCAATTTCTAGTTTGGTATGACAGCATGTAGTGGTTTAAATCCCTAACAGAATGGCGAGGAAAATGTGAGAGCCTTGATAATCAATTTTGTGTAAATATGTAGGTAGGTTATCATGTGCTTGTTTTATTTCTATCGTGTGTGTGTTTTTCTAAGATAAATATTGCCAGCTTCACGTAATGAATAGCAGAACCTCCAAAAGTATAGCCCAAATTGTGTGTTGTTGTCTCCATACCTAAAAAAATAGAAGAGTTGGAGCTACTACTCGTGAATTCATTTGGAAGTGATGCTAGTCACTAGTTGGAGCTTCCCTAAGTGACCTACGGTTATGAGGTGCAACCAATGAGAGGGGAGTAAGTTAGTGTGCTCCATTTCCTTCTTGATCAAGCATCTTTTGTCACTAATGTTTTCGTTCAAAAGTATGAGAAAATGTGTGTTCATAGTATTCTAAAGATCATGTTAATCCAAGAGATTTGGGATGGCTCCTTAATTCTGGGTCGTCTTCAAAATCACAGGAGTCAAGGATGCACGTAAATTTCATAATCCACATGGTGGTGTTTTTCATTTTGAATCTGCAGCCTCCTCATATTCATATTTACAGAATTGAAGATAAAAAGGGAAACTATATTAATTAATGCGTATGTATTGTAATTGTAAAATTTTTATATTGCAGAACCAATCAACGAACATAGTATCATAATTGTAACATAGTTGCAATTGGACGAGTATTAAGCCAAGAAAGTAAACATGTGGCATATTTCAGTGAAACATTAAAAGAATCTAAACATAAGTGGTATAGTATACCACTTATGATAAAGAATTAGCCTTAAAATATTTGGGGCATTACTTTTTACATAAATAATTATTTTTGATGACAGATAATCAAGCATTGAAGTACATAAATTCCCACATTTAGTTGTCCCACAAACATTCCAAATGGGATGTTTTTTTGGAAGTCAAGAAAATTTTTGCACAACTTAGGAGTGGTAAAACAAATTTGGTGGTTGATTCCTTAAGTATAAGATAAAATATATTGGTAATGAGTAATGGAATAGTCTTCTTTTTCAATGAGAAATTAATTGAATCTAAACATAAGTGGTATAGTATACAACTTATGATAAGGAATTGTTTGCAGTGGTACAAGACTTAAAATTTTTGGTACATTAATTTTTACATAAATAATTCATTTTGATGACAGATAATCAAGGGTTGAAGTGCATAAATTCCCTCGTTATGTTTTTCCACAAACATTCCAACTGGGCTTTTTTTTTGCAGGTCTAGGCCTAGACATTTTTTACACAACGTAGGAGTGGTAAAACAAATGTGGTGGTTGATTCCTTAAGTATAAGGTATCATATATTGGTAATGAGTAGTGGGTAAAATCATGAAGATGGATAACACTTTTGTGATAATCGTGTCTCTAAAATTCCTAGCGGCATTTTTCCGGCCAAAAAAATGTTGCTGGAATTTTTTCGGCTGATACATTTTTTGGCCAAAAATTTGCACATCAAATTAAATGGCGCCCTGTTGGCACCATCAAAATTCATGTAAAATATTTTTCGAATGATTTTTTTTTGTGCTGTAAGAATATTTCGGCCGAAGCATTTATTTTTAACAGATTCCGTTAAAAACTAGATTCTGGTCGAAAGAATATTTCGACTGAAAACCTGAAAATGGGACTGTTTGCAGGAAACTGCAAATTTTCTCCATCTTACTTGATCTTTGGAGGTAGCATACTCCTACAAATACTCAGAATTTAGTTTCGTAAATTATACCAACATCTTCAAAATTGAATCTACTTTCATTTCATATAATTTTCTTTCATTTTCATTGTTTTTATCTAATTTTATTTAATTTTATAAAACAATTACTACATAATATTTTTAGGTGAGATTATGATTCAGTCAAATGAAAAATCCATATCTCTAAAAATACATAGTACACAATTATGGAAAATTGATATGCATAATCCTTAAATTGTTCTCTTCAAAAGGGTATTTTTAGATTTTACTTTTAAGTAAAAATTAAGATAGATACATGGTGGGGGAAAACATGTGTTTAAAATGTGTAACATTTTAGGATTGGTCAACTTCAAAATATTCTAGAAATTATAATATTCATCCGTTAGATTCAAAACTATTTTCATCACAAAATAGAGTCTTTGTGTATTGTTGTAGTATATTTCATTTGTCAAAAACAAAAGTTTAATAATGGATACATTGTTGGGGGAAAAAACAACTCATTATCTTTACCTTCATTTTAAAGGGACATACTATCAAACAATTGCCAAATTGACATATCAAATCTCAATAAAAAAAAATTGAAAAATAGTTAGTAGAAAGTTAACAAAATTCTTCACAAGCTTTGTTTTTATAGTAAAATAAAATTCTAAATAAAAAAAATACTTTTGTTTACTGGAAGTTGAAGAACCTGTTAAAAAATAAATGTCATAAAACAAGCAAAAATGTTACTGATTCCTTAAGTATAAGGTATTATAAATTTGTAAAGAGTAATGGAATGGTCTTGTTTGAAGAAATGATGAGTGAATATTCTATTGATCTATATTTTAGGAGCATTATAGTGATTCTAAGTGGAAAAGTCCTTACTGATTTACATTTATTTGAAGGATTCTTATTATTAGATGGATTTCCATTTAAAGGTTCTCAAATTTGCATTAGCCTTACAGTCATTTGAAGGATTATTAATATGGGATGGATTTTTGTTTAAAGTTTCTCAACTTTTCCCCTTCCATCTATGTGAGAAAATATTGTGAGTGAGATGCACTTGAATGGACTGGGAAGACACTTTTAATGGAAGAGAATCTATGAATATATTTTTTTCTAGAATGTAGGTTGTGTCAAGTAGTAAAATAAGGACAACAAGATACAAGCCTTTATGTCTCCTTACATGTGGCAAAGAAACCATGGACTTATATTTCAATGGATTTTGGCTTGGGAATATGAAGAATCCAAAGAGGTGATGATTTCATTTTTTAGTAGTGGAAGACTTTTACAAAATGGCTCATTTAATTTCTTGTATAAAGACAAATGACACAATCCAAGTGGCACGTTTCTCCTTTAGGGAAGTAGCATGGTTGCATGGTATTTGAAAACTATAGCAAACAACAATGACACCATTTTTTTAGGAAATTTTTATAGGGTCTTGCTAAAAAGAATTAGATCCTAGGTTACAATTTAGTTTATCATATCACCCCGAAACTATTGGTAAAAATCAGATTGTAAAAAGGACCATGGAAAATTTATTAAGGTGTATAGTGTATGAGAATCCTTGGCAATGGGATTTAGCAATATTCAACCTTAATTTTCACTTAATTCTAACATAAATAGATCTAGAANTTGATTCCTCCCCCCTGCCACCCTCATATGAATTAATAGAAAAAAAATATATATTTTTCTATTAATTACCCCCACCTTGATATGAGGTGGGGGGAGGGGAATTAACAGAAAAATATATAATTACACACACACACACACACACACACACAATTATATATTTTTCTATTAATTCCCCCTCCCCCCCGCCACCCTCATATGAGGTGGGGGGGGCATTAACAGAAAATCATATAATTATGAAGTGGGCAGGGGTGGAGGGCATTAATAGAAAACTATATAATAGAGGGCGGGGTTGGGAGAGTGGGGAATTAATAGAAAAATATAATTACGAGGGTGAGGGTGGGGGGGCATTAATAGAAAAATATATAATTATATTTTTCTATTAATTCCCCCCAACCACCCTCGGGGGGTAG
>ML778739.1:1802878-1836748 GCA_009831015.1 Picea engelmannii
CACCCTCATATATGAGGGTGGAGAGGGGGCATTAATATAAAAATATATAATTATATTTTTCTATCTAGACTAAGAAATTATATCCTACCTAGACTAAAAAAATTCTTTTTGTTCCTCCTGTAGAGGAAAACTTAGTGAGTTTTTAGAAAAATTTTAGATGTGGTTGTTTGAGAGATTGGAGGTGTGAGTCAATATCATTGAAATCAAGTGGGAGTGGATAGTTTCTTCAAGAAAAGGGTGGGGTCTTTCAGAATCCCTTTGGAGGAAACTTACTTCAACCTCCACGTTTCTAGATGAAAACTATGTGAGTGAGAAGTGAATTTTGTGTGTGAATGAGTGAAAGTGTTCCAATATTTTTAATAAATTGAGTGTCACCGTCCTGCATGTGGACTTTGCTTGGTCCTTACAAGTCTTTGATTACCCAATTAAATAAATTTCATTGGCACAACCTTGCGTAATTTTAAAGTCCCTAGGAAACTAGCATGTGGACATGTGGCTCCTTACTATTCCTTTAACTCCCTATTTATGATTTAATCTAAGAAATCTTTGAAACTAGCCTAGATTGTGGACATGTGGGCTTGTATGGGCCCGTTACAAAAACTTTAAACTTCCCTAGTGATTTGATCTAAGAAAGTAAATTTCAACACTATCCTCTCTTTATAGCATGTGGGCATGTATGGGCCCTTACTATTTTAAAAAGTTTTTGAAAAATAAACTAACAGGAGTCTCGAGGGGGGATGTTGTCCTCTCCTAAATTTTTTGTCCTTTTAAGGGAGATGAATTTGTCCCTCAACCTCTTTCTGAATCTCAAGATCACTTTGGAGTGCAAGAGAAGAGCATACTCGATGATTGATATCCAATTTCTGGTCCCAATGCAAGTTTTAAATGTGATGTAGAATGATTCCAACTTATTTTTTAGTCAAAGCAAGCCATCCCTCTGGCAAAATTAAAACAAAAGAAAAAAGAAAAATAATGACTTTTAACCCCTAAGTGCCTATGTTTTGACTAATCCCTTTATATGGAGAGGGAATATAATTGTGGTGTAGATTACAATATTCATGAACTCAATTTTAAGAAGGCTATGGGCCCTCCACAGATCACAAAAAGCTTAAAATGTGTATTTTTTTGCACGGGTCTCAGAATAGACAAATGCGCTCTGAGAACCAATGCGTGAACTAAAAAGGATATTTGGGTGCAGGTGTGTAGAAGGAACTGAGTAAGACAGTGGTTTTGGCGCATGTGCGCACGATGTGCGACTGTGGGCCAATAAACCCACGCACAACTGTCACATGATCGTGAAGAAAATTCCAGATGGAATTCTCTTAAGTCATCTTTGAATTTGACATTTTGCAGGTCGTCTTGGGCAGGTTATGGTACCTACAGGTGAAATAAATAGAAAGAAGAGCTAAAATATCCCAAATGGGGTAGGAAATTGATACCTTTCCCTAGTGGAGTCAACAATCTATTGCACCTCTTTTGTCACCTAAATGAGTAAAACAGAGGTTCTTACAAGCCTAGTTGGGTTAACAAGGCAAGGCAACAGTAAAGGAAAGGGTTAGAAGAACAAAGCATTAAAGGCTAAGCTAAGAATTAAACTAAGAATGATAAAACAATTAAGCTAGAGTGCATAAGAACATAACAAAAAGAAACAAAGAAGACTCATGTCACCAATGGAAAGGATTGTATTAGTGAAAAGAAAGCACCAAAAATAAAGGGAGACTTTGGGTCCCTTCTTCTTCCAAGGAAGGGCTCTTGGACCCCCAAATTTTGAGCTCTTCTTACAAAATGAGGAACTAGAATGAAATGGTGAAGAGAATCCAAAGCATATTCACTCAAGAGGTGATATGAATGGCTAAGTGAAATGGTGCTAGCATACTCTTGATGAGGAAAGAGGGTCCTCCAAGAGAATATCAACATCATAACAATTCAAATGAATTCCTTTAAAATGTAGTGCACACATGGCTTCCTTTTATAGCATAACGAGTCATTATTCAACCATCTTTTAGTGTGAGCAAGGGGCCATTTAGGGCACCTTTAGGTATTTTACCAGCTACCCAACTTGATTCAGGTGAGATTTGGATGTCAAATCGACTTGGAAGCTGAACCAGAAGTGGGTGGGAGGCCGACCAACATCATAAATGCGTCATTCTGAGTTGTGTGTGACTTTTTGTGTCCATAGTCGCACATCAGGCGCATGTGTTCTTTTTCAACGTTTTTGAATGGCGCACGTGTATGTGCTACCTATATATCCTTAGCGCATGTTGATTTTATAATTGGTTGTATAGTTTTGAAACTTTTGGAAATGCTTTTTTGGTCATTTTTGGTCCATGGGTGAACTAATAGTTGTCTGAAGATGTTGGATTCCTCTCACCATTTGCGAACTGAAGTTTAGTGATAACACTACCATATCAAGATGTTTCATGGCGGAGTTTTTAACTACCCTACATATTATCAAGAACTATATTCCCAAGTTAAAGATGTTACTATGTGGAATAACTATCTAGTGGGAAAGGAAAACATTATTTGCACTTATCAACAACCATTATAATATTTGCAGACCCATAATATGCTTCATGAAACCATACATTACAAGTGAATGGGGATTTTGCAACAATTTTATCTAGCCATAAAATATAATAAGGGAAACAATAATAACTTGGCATACATTATTTCAAGGTCATCCACATCCAATATCACATCTTTGGGAACTCTTATTCACATGGAACCATTTACCAATGATGCATACAAATAGGAATACATATAATATAAGGTTTAAAGAGATGTTTCAACAACTACATGGCCAGATTCATGTACAAGAAGGTAAGAATAAGGGTGACTATAATATATAGAATGGGATAATCCAATCCTTTCCATTGGTGACACCAAGTTGAAGTAATTTACAAAATTCCATAGAGAGACATATGGGAAGAAATAATTTGTAAATAGGAATTTGGTTCAACCTTTGAGGGGTTATAATCAGAAGCATATAAATACCTAGGATGAAAATATAATCTACATTAAACAATCTTATAATGTAATAGTCCTTACATTTATTGTTAAGTCACATTTTTTAAATTTCTTTGGGTATTTTCTTAATTTGACATTGGATGTTGTCTATGAATAGTAAGGAGGGGTGAGGGGATACATCATTGAAGAATAATTAAAATAAGGGATGTTTGTTGAAAATATTAGGTAGATACATTTTCAAGTACATGAGATGATGATAAAGTCATCGGAAATGTACAAGGTACAACACTATCAACAAAAAACTCAAAAATAATTTAAGGTCAGACACAGAGCTTGGTTATAGTTGAGTAAGAAAATACTGAAAGGTCATGGTAAGAAGTTTAAGGATCTATGGTATGTCCCTTTTAAGGTATTGGAGAAGGTGGGTGACAATTCCTATAGAATTAATATACCCCCATATATGGACATTTACTGAATAGTAAATGTGGAAAATTTGAAACTCTATGAGCCTTCAATGTTGAATCAAGAAACTCAAAAGAAAGCATTACCTACCATACACAAATTAGCAGGAAAATATTAGGTATATTTGGAACAATATATAGTTTTGGAAAATAATTCCATGACTAACATACATGGACAATGTGAGCTTTGGAATATTGTGTTGAAATGACAACTTCTAGGAAACGAAAAATGGTACTCAAGGTAGAAGTTAGAGGAAACATTTTATCACCTCATCCATTATAGGATTTTGGGTACTAAAATCCTCCCAAAATGGGGAGTTTTTAATTCAATTGAATTATTATATTACTTTTCATGTATCTTGGTACTTTCTAGGTTGAAAAAATGGAGAAACTGGCTTGTAGGCCCCATTTTAGTTGCAAGCCCTAGTTTGAAAATTTGGGGTCTGGAACCCTCCTGATACATTTTAAATAATTAAACAACATTTTTTGGGCCAACATGTTGCAATCATATCTATCATTCCATTTCGCTTTTTCTACACATTGAGATCTTTCAAACGATGCAAGAACCACCTCATTCGAAGCTTGTATGTGAAATTTATGCCACCCATTGTTACACATTATGTTCATCATCCCTATGACCATTAATGATGTAAACCTATCTGTATTATTTAGAGGGGTCAGTGTCCTGAGTTCCTAAAGAAAGAAGGGAGAAGAACTTTTCCTGAGAAAAGAAGTTGCATTTTCCTTTATGAAAACCCTACTAAAGATGATTTTTGCATGTTGCACTATGGCTAGGGTGCGAGAATGCCTGATTCTCGTAGGCTGCACCATAGTTAGGTTGCAAGAGGTTCACAGGTTTCTCTATAGGTAGGGTGAGAGAATGCTCATACATGGGAAAAATGAGCATCTTCTCGATGCTTCTAGAAGGAGAAAATTCCATGGTGAGGTGGCATCCGAATGGTTTGGATCTTACTCACTTTCATGATTTAGTGGGATCATCCTAACCTCCTCACCTTATCCTCTTCAACTTATAAAAACAGAGGAGATCTCATGGAGAAGGTTAGCTTTTGATTTTGGAGCTTGAGGTTGTTATTGGCTTGGGATTGTTAGCTTGCTTAGAGTGGCTTTGTGATTTGCTTTGTCGAGATAGATTGTGAATAGCTATCAGATCCATGGTCTCAAAATCCTTGGAGAAAGAAGTGTGTGGGGAATGAAGGATAGTTGGAAGGGACCTTACGACATCAAGGCCATGGTTGTAATCTCTCTTTCACATTTAATATGATACAGTAATATGATTCTTTCCTATAAAGCTTGTTGTTTTTTATTGTATGATTCCTTGATCACATACATAGGTTTATATTGAGTTTATACTATTATTATCACTTTGGTTGGTTGCATTCGTTTGCAGGACCATCATTGAATGAGTGTTGGAACGGAGCTAGGATGGAGATAGAAAGAGGAAGTGACGTTTAAATGATATGTTGCCTATCCCTCTTTAGTTAGTAAATTCAATATTTAAAACTTAAGGAAAGCATCATGTTCTGGTGTGTTTTGTTCTAGAGCTAGGTGGATCTAGGGAGATCAGTTAGTGTCCAAACCTACTGATTTATCCAATAACACCCACAAGTTGACCTACATTGTTGACCACCTTCATACTGAGTGGATGCCACATTATCCCCCATTACTCACACATTTGGGGATATTCATGTGTGTAATTTCAGGAATATTCTACAAGGTCGAAAAAACTTATAAATAATTTAAGGTTGAGAACATTGAAAAACCCTAACCCTAGATTGTTATTGCAGTAAGTTAAATACTAAGAAGCTAGGAGGTGAAAGGGTTCCATGATTTAGAATTGTACTTATTTCATAGTTGAGTAGAACATCTAGGAGTGGTATTTTTATATAATAATAGAGGAGGTAAGGTATTTTGTAGCAGTCCTTCAGGCCACAATGTCAAAGGCAACTCCATAGTGAGTGCCCCTTTCTTTGTACTTATTTTTTTCATAACTACAAAAAAGAGAACAGAGAATAAGCCTCCCCTTCTAGTTGGGTTTTCTCCCATATCGGGTTTCTTGTGATACATCATGTGTTTACTTTTGTGGATGATTTAACTCCTCTTTCATTTTATTATTGTTAGGAAATGAGACGCACTTCCACCGTAAACCTAGAAGAAGAGAGGAAGAATGATATAATCAAGAAAGTAAATCACACAAAAAGAACACATTCCACATAGATTTTACCCTCAAAACCAAAAATTGTGAAAACCATAATTCATTGATTGTTTTTCTCCTTGTTATATTATTTATTAAAAACAAAACATTACATGTCTAACCTTGGTCCAGACCTTAGATATAATTGAAATGATACCATCTTTCTTACAGAAGAACTCTGTATCCAATTCATCTTACATCTACATGAAAAGCATCCTATAAATTACAAAAATCTTGGCGATTAGCCATTCATCATATAAATATACAATATTAGCTTTTAAAACCTTACAACACGAATTCTTTTTAGGATTTACAATAGGAGAAATACTAAAGAAATGGCTACCAAAAAATGGTTACAGATCCATGCATATCATTTTCTACAAATCCTGCGAATCTCAAGATTTTGTTACAACTTACTACCAAGTTGTTGGTTGTGGAGCCTGATTATATTCTTGATTTAGAGGTCCTTACTTTCAGTCCTGTTTATACCCCATGAAGTATTTACACCCCAAAAGTATGTACACTCTTCCACGCGGGGGAGTGCAGAGGGGGGGTGCCCCCTTTGTGGGGTCCGGGGGGGCTATCCCCCTGGCTGGGGAGTTTGGGGGGAAAGCGGGCCCCCAACGAGGGTTCAAGGGTGAAGTCCTCGAAGGAAAAATTGCCTTGTAAATGTATATTGTAATTTCATTGTAAATCTAGACTGCTCATTATAAGGTAGCAGATCTAATGATAGAGATTATGTTAGGGTTTTTTGCCCTAGAAGGCAACCCTCTTTTATGAGGGAAATGTATTGCGACTATGGTGGATCGCAAATATTGTATTATGAGAGAGGAGACTGTGAGAGAAAGAAGAGGAAGTTACAACGGGTCTGGCTGTAGGTTGTATTCCTTCATTTGTTGGATAATAATAAAGGAAGGCCCTGGAAATTTCTTTGGTGGACATAGGCCACACTGGGTGAAGCATTTAAATCTATGTCTCTCTTGTATTGTGTATCTTCTGTGTTTTGTGTTCTACATTTGTTTTATTTTATTGCTCCGCAATCCTATTTTTTCTAACAACCGGTATCAGAGTGAAAGGCAACTCGTAGGTAAAGAGGGTTCCTGGTTCGAGTGGGAGCAATGTCGGAAGATGAAAAGTTTAGGGTCGAGAAATTTAATGGCCAAAACTACAAGTTATGGAAAAAGCAGATGGAAGATTATTTATATCAGAAGGATCTATTCCTACCATTGGGTGGAGTAGCAAAGAAGCCGACGACCATGAAGGACAAAGAATGGGAGATTCTTGACAGAAAGGCTCTAGGAATGATATGGCTGAGCCTGGCAGCATTGGTGGCTTTCAATATCTCCAAAGAAAAGACAAGGAACAGTTTGATGGATGCATTAGCTAAATTGTATGAAAAACCCTTGGCATCTAATAAGGTATTTCTAATGAAGAGATTATTTAATATGAAGATGTCGGAAGGTGGGTCTGTTGCAGATCATTTAAATGAATTTAATACAATTACTAATCAACTAAGTTATGTAAAAGTGGACTTTGATGATGAGGTTAGGGCTCTTCTAATCTTGTCCTCATTGCCATAAAGATAGAACAACTTGGTCATGGTTGTAAGTAACTCTGTCTCTTGTTCAAATACTTTAAAATTTGATGATGTTGTTGGTGTTATCCTTAGTGATGAAATGTGATGGAAAAGCACAGGTGAGACATCAGGTAATGCATTGAACATGGAGAACAGGGGAAGACAAAAGGATAGAGGAAAGGGCTCAGGGAACCGCAAAAATTCTAGGAAGGGCAGATCCAAATCTAGACTTGAAAAGGTAGAGTGCTAGAATTGTGGGAAGAAAGGACATCTAAAGAAAGACTGCAGAGCTCCAAATAAATGAAGAGATGGATAGCAGGAGAGAAATCAGGAAGAAAATGTAACAGGTGATGTGTTACAAGATGCTTTGATTCTTTCTGTAGATAATATTTATGAGTCTTGGGTAGTAGATTCAGGAGATTCATTTCATGCCACACCCCATAGGAAACATTTTCTAGATTATGTTCAAGGCGATTTTGGACAGGTTCATTTGGGTGATGATGCACCATGCAAAATTGTTGGAATGGGAAAGGTAAAAACAAAGCAACGAAATGGAAACCAATGGTTGTTGAAAGAGGTAAGACATGTTCCAGATTTAAGGAAAAGTCTAATTTCAACATGGCAGTTGGAAAGTGAAGGTTGTATATCCATATTTATATATAAGACGTGGAAGGTCATCAAAGGATCATTGGTGATAGCGAAAGGAGAGAAGGTAGGTACATTGTATTTATGTTCTGGTAATACTGACTCTTCTATCTCTTTAGCTTCTACATGAGTGGATATAGCACTATGGCATCATACGCTTGGACACATGAGTGAGAAGGGTATACAGATACTTCACAAAAGAAATTTGTTGCCAGATATTAAACAAATTGATTTGGACTTCTGTGAGCATTGTGTTTCTGGAAAACAAAAGAGAGTCAGATTTCTCAGAGTCGAAAAAGAAAAGAAGAATGAAAGGTTAGCGCTTGTGCATACAGATGTACGGGGACCAGCTTAGGTATCATATCTTGGTGGCTCTAATTATTATGTTACTTTTATTGATGATGCAACTAGAAAAACTTGGGTTTATTGCATTCAACAAAAATTTGATGTTTTTGATACTTTTAAGAAATGGAAAGCTTTGGTTGAGAATGAGACAGGAAAAAAGTTGAAGTGTCTCAGATTAGATAATGGAGGTGAATATTGCAGCAAGGATTTTGATGATTATTGTTCATACCATGGGATTCGTAGAGAGAAGACAGTTCCAAGAACACCACAAGAAAATGGTGTGTCAAAGAGGATGAACAGGACAATCATGGAGCGTGCAAGGAGTATGAGATTACATGCCTGTTTTCCCTTACAGTTCTGGGCAGATGATATAGATATTGTTGTTTACTTAATAAATAGAGGACCTTCAAGCTCTTTGGATGGTATAATTCCAGAGGAGGAGTGGACAGGGAAAAAGGTAAACTATTATTTTTTGAAAAATTTCGGTTGTGAAGCATTTGTCCATATTGATAAAGAAAATAGAGCAAAGCTTGAGGCAAAATATAAGAAGTGTACCTTTATTGGATATGGTGTTAATGATTTTGGTTATCACTTATGGAATTATGAAAATAAAAAAATCATTAGGAGTAGAGATGTCATATTCAATGAGAAAGTCATGTACAAAAATCAGTTGTAGGGAAAGAAACAAGAAAAAGAAAAACAAGAATACACAGTGCTTGATGAGATCACTGAAAAAGAAATTCCAAAGGAGCTAGAAAATCAAAATGTACAACAACATGAGCAGCAGGTACCTCAAACACCTACAAGTGTTGCTAGAAGATCTACCGGGTTAAGTATACCCCTTGAACGATACTCTCCGTCATTGTATTATTTATTGTTGACTGATTCTGGTGAACCAAAATGTTATGAAGAGGCAATGCATGTAGACACCAAAAAGAAGTGGGAGCAGGGCATGAAAGAGGAAACGGATTCCTTGGAAAATAACCAGACATGGGACTTGGTTCAATTGCCTACGGGAAAAAGAGAATTGCAAAATAAATGGGTTTACAAGTTGAAGGAAGAAGATGGAGGAAAAAAGAGGTACAAGGCTAGACTTGTTATAAAGGGGTTTGCACAAAAGAAAGGTATAGATTTTGATGAAATATTTTCTCCTGTTGTTAAAATGACTTCAATTAGGACTATTTTAACTCTTGTGGCAGTAGAAGATTTGCATCTTGAATAGTTAGATGTAAAAACAACTTTTCTCCATGGGGATTTGGGGGAACAAATTTATATGCAGCAACCATAGGGGTATGAGGTCAAAGGGAAGGAGAATTTGGTATGCGGGTTGAAGAAGAGCTTGTATGGCCTAAAGAAAGCTCCAAGGTAGTGGTATTTGAAGTTTGACAGGTTTTTGATAGAATAGGGTTATAGTAGATGTCATTCTGATCACTGTGTTTATTTTAAAAAGATAGAAAATGGAAGCTTTATTATCTTGCTATTGTATGTAGATGACATGCTTGTTGCAGGGTCTAATATGCAGGATATAAATGTGTTGAAAAAGAAATTAGCCAATTCATTGGCGATGAAGGATTTGGGTGCTGCAAGGAAAATCCTTGGCACGAGAATAACAAGAGACAGAAAAAATCGTAAATTGACATTGTCTCAGGGTGAGTACACAAAGAAGGTGTTGGAGAGGTTTAGAATGCAGAATGAAAACCAGTTAGTACACCTTTGGCCAGGAATTTCAAATTAACTAAGGAAATGTGTCCCAAGACACAGGAGGAGATATAATACATGTCCAGGGTCCCTTATTCATCAACAGTTGGGAGCTTGATGTATGCAATGGTTTGCACAAGACCAGATATTGCACATGCAGTGGGAGTTGTGAGCAGATATATGAACAATCCAGGTAAAGAACATTGGGAGGTAGTAAAGTGGATTCTCATATATTTGAGAGGTACCACTACTCATGCATTATGTTTTGGAGGTTCAGACACTTTTCTACAAGGATATGTTGATTCAGATATGGCAGGTGATAAAGACAACATTGGGAGCACCATAGGGTATGTTTTCACTATAGGTGGAACATAAGTAAGTTGGATTTTGAAACTGCAAAAGGTTGTTGCACTTTCAACAATAGAGGTAGAGTATGTTGCTGCTACAGAGGCTAGTAAAGAGATGATTTGGTTACAGAGGTTTATGGAGGAATTGGGAAAGAAGAAGGAGAACAACAGGTTGTACTGTGACAGTTAGAGTGTCATTCACCTTGCAAAGAAATCAGCATTCCATTCGAAGACTAAGAATATACGGTTGAGGTACCACTTCATGCGATCCACCTTAGAAGATGGACATTTGAAGTTGGAAAATATACACACTAGCCAAAATCCTGCAGACATGTTAACAAAGGGAGTAACCAGAGAGAAATTGAGTTGCTACTCAGTTTCAGTTGGTCTTCAAGAATGAAGATGAAGATGAGAAATTTTCCAGTCCAAGAAGGTTCAGAGTCTAGCATATACAACAATGATGGAGTTGTTGAGATCAATCTCCAAGTGGGAGATTGATGGTTGTGGAACCTGATTATCTTCCTGATTCAGAGGTCCTTGCTTTCAGCCGTGTTTATACCCCATGAAGTATTTTCACCCCATAAGTATGTACACTCTTCCACACGGGGGAGTGCATAAGGGGGGTACCCCCTCTGCAGGGTCCGGGGGGGATATCCCCTGAGCTAGGGGGTCTGTGGGCAAGCGAGCCCCCAGCGGGGGTTCAAGGGTGAAGCCCCCGATGGAAAAATTTCCTTGTAAATGTATATTGTAATTTCATTGTAAATCTGGACCATTCGTTATAAGGTCACAGATCTAACAGTAGAGATTATGTTAGGATTTTTTTTCCCTATAAGGCAACCCTCTTCTATGAGAGAAATGTATTGTGGCTATGGTGGATCGAGAATATTATATTATGAGAGAGGAGACTGTGAGAGAAAGAAGAGGAAGTTACAACGGGTTTTGCTATATGTCGTATCCCTTCATTTGTTGGATAATAATAAAGGAAGGACCTGGCAATTTCTCTGGTGGACATAGCCCACACTGGGTGAACCACGTAAATATGTGTCTCTCTTGTATTGTGTATCTTTTGTGTTTTGTTTTCCGCATTTTTTTTATTTTATTGCTCTGTGGTCCTATTTTTTATAACACAAGTCAAATTACCCGTTGAATACCATTCATCCTTCATTTGGTCTTTAGTCATTTTCCACATGCCTGCCTATCGACCTCTTGTTGGTTGACCTCTTGGACATGTTTTCGATTTCTTTACTATGTTGAAGCACCTTGGTCTTCGTATTCATCGTTACCCGATAGAATCACCTTGACCTTCAACTTGCAGTTGGTCCACCTTGACCTTGTCTTTACTTGATCTAACTACCTTGAACTTCGAATTCGAATGTCAGTATATATACCTTGACTTTCACTACAAATAATATAACAACCCAACATTCTCCCACTTGTTGTCTTCTTTGTTGAAACTAGGAGACCTTTGAAAATTCATTCACAAACCTAGGGAAACAATTCCCATTGCCTCTCTTCACCAAGATAAATTCATAGCACTCATAGACTTGTTCAATGAGTCTGTTATGTTTTCCAATGTATCTACTTTATTGAGCATCACCTTGTTGATTTCCACCATGTCTTTCAAGAAATGGTATTGTACATCAATGTGCTTATTCTTTGAATGATAAGTTGGGTTCTTTTCCATAAAAAATTATCTTTAACTATCGCAACTTATCTTCAAAGATATTTTCTCAAACCTTATTACTGAATACAACCTTTGAAACCATACTACTTCTTTGATTCCATGAGTGGCTACCATGTATCTAGCTTCTGTTGTTAAAAAGGCTACAACCACTTGTCTCTTACTCATCGAGATGATTTCCACACCGAACATATTGAATACATATCCACTAGTCGACCTCCATCGATCCATATCTCTACCCCAATCGGTGCCGACAAAGCTATGTACATTTACTTCATTGTCACCTTCAAATTTTCCTTAGTAGCATATAACATAGTTTTTTTTGCCACACAAATACCTGAATACTCTTTTGACAATTTTCCAATGCTCATTCCCAATTGTCGACATGTATCTTCTCAACACTTCCACTGCATGGGAAATTTATATTCGAGTCTATACCATTGTATACATTAGACTACCAAAAACACTTGCACAGGGAACATGTTCCATGTCGTCTATTTCTTCCTATGTCTTTGGAAATTGTTCATCATTTAGCCTTGCTCCCACAAAAATTGGCACTTTCACAAGTTTTCAATCTTGCATGTTGAAATGTTACAAAAATGTTTCAATATACTTCATCTGGTTCAACCAGATATTTCTAGTTTCTCGATCTCTCTTAATATTCATTCCTAGAATGAAGTTAGAGGCACCGAGATCCTTCATGTCGAAGTTGGAGGATAACTGGTTCTTCATCTCCTTTATTGCATCCATATTTTTTCCAATTAGCAACAAGTCATTGGCATACAAAGGTGCATACATGAAACACCTGATGCAGGAGCATCTCCCATGTCAAGCGAGCTAGCGCGGAAGACAATGGACAACTTGACAAGCACCAGCACAAATTTTGAAAATCCCTTGGATTGATGCGCCATCCTAAATGAAGTCATTTAAGAAGAGACACACTTGCGTAATGTAATCGGGCCTTGAGCCATACACTCTCGTCCTTAGTAGGTAGGAGGCATTTAAGATAGTTAATGCAGGTAGATAGAATATAATTCTAGATTAGACTATTTGAGAGCACAAGAGGGAAACACGATATAGACACCCTCATTGTACATTGTAAAATAATTATGAGGAAGAAGGAAGAGCAAGAGCAAGCAGATAACTGTGTAAGAACACCCATGTATAGATATTTGGATTAATAGGAAGTTTTGATTCAAATTCATGGTTTGTGTTGCTCTCTGTGTATTGATGTTATGCTCATGAATGTTTGCTTCCTGTTATACATTTTCTTTGATATGCTGTGCATATGATTTCATGTTCTAAGTTGAATTCTGGGAGGAAGAGTGGATGAGTTCCAATTGTTTCTCTATCTGAGCAAGAATTCCTGCAAGGAGTGCAGTCGAAGTGTCTGCAAGGAGTGCATTGACAGAGGGTTCAGATAGGTATCATTTGTTCTCATCTCCGTAGAAGTGCAGTTGGGCATAGGAGTTGTGTAAGGAGTGCGTAGGCAAAGAAAAGTATCAGGTTTGTGAACCTGAGTAAGGTGTGAGAGACTTCTGCTACAAGTGTGAGCAAAGTTGAAGGTATTCAACACTTGGAAGTGTCTGAGAGATGCCGCAAGGAGTGCGCGCAAGAATCTTCTCTGAGACTCAGAGTCGAGAGAAAGCTCAGGAGGGATAAAGTCTTTGAAGCTATTGAGGGTAGCATAAGGAGTTGGTGCATATGGAGTGACTCAAGGGGTCAGATTTTTGTGTCACAGGTGATTAAGTCTGGGAAGGAGTCCTTGGTTCACTTTGTGAAAGTATCAAGGAGGGAAAAGATAGACGGTCATGATCTTGTGGAGAGGATTTGCGAAATCCTACTAGCCGTCTGATCTGGTAAAGAAGTGGGGAGGTTATGGCTGTGTTCAGATTTCAAGTTCCAGGGATCGTGAGCCATTAGATCATCACCCAGTTACCCGTCAACCGTCCGATTGATAGGGGTTGCACAGGATTTAAATCCTCGTGAGCAGAGGGAAAATCTTGACAAGTTCAAAGCTGTCCATCTGTTGGGATAGGTGGCAGAGATCAAGATTCATCGGTATATCATGGATTTGGTCATCGGGGCTCAAATAATTGAGTGGTTAGACTTTGCATTTGGCGAAGTCTGAGGTTCGATCTGAACTGTCCATCATTTGGGATGTGTGTTGGAAGATCTGACAAAGTCAGGGTTCAACATATCGGAGGTCTTGAGGATAGGATACTCTTGCAATTTGGAATCATGAAGTCTGAAATCTTGATGAGGAGGTAAGTTACGTGTGGGGCCCAACTGATGTCGTCTCGTCGTAACAGGGGAATCAAGAATTTCCAAGGTGAAGACCCCCAAGCATACGAGAGCCATCCATCTTTGAGGACGCATGGCAATAATCGCAACCTTCGGAGAAATTCCTGAAAGAAGAGTCATATCGGGAAATCAACATTCGAGAGACCGGGGAAATCGAAGGACTGAAACATATGCATTAGGATTCGCGATCTTGCGAACTCCGAAATGACGATGGAGTGAAGGGACCATTGAAAAGTCAACTCGTGAGTGCATCATAGTTTCCGCGTATCGGGACTCGGGAGTCGGAGAAATGAGTTTCTCGACACCGTGAGTGTCGAACTCGCGATAAGAGAAGTTCCGATAGGGTAAAGGAAAAGGTCAGCGTTGACTTGAATTGAGATTCGGGGATTCAAGAGTCCTATGCTCGACCACTAACCTCGCAAAGTCGCGAAGTCTGATCCCTTGATAATTAAAGAGAGGGGATTGCACGAAGAGTTTTATGGGTGCAGACTTCCCGATAGGGAAATAGAAGGACATTAGAGTTCTTCAGGCCATGGTAAAGGGAGGATCCTGTGAGCGGACGTGCTTGCGAGCGTGCCTGCACCACAACCACCTTCTTCCTTGGATTATATCCAGTCATCAAATTTTCTTCTCACATACCCCAAACTAAGGATGTATGTTTTGAAATTTTGGCACCACATCCTTGATGATTTCTTTAGACCATAAAGGGATCTTTTTAGTTTGCACACCAAATATTTATTTCCATTTACTACAAATACTTCATGTTGTTTAATGTATATTTCTTCTTCTAGGTCCCCATGCAGGAACATTGTCTTCACAACCATCTATTCTATTTCCAAATCAAATTTTGCAACCAGACACATTAGTAATCTAATGTGATTTTATTTTACAACAGGGGAAAAAATATCACCAAAATCGACTCCATCAACTTGGGAATATCCTTTCGCTACTAGTAAAGATTTGAATTTCTCGACTTTACATTCTATATTCATCTTCTTCTTCAATACTCGTTTACCACCAACAGGATTTGTTCCACTAGGAAACTTGACTAAGTCTGATGTCTCATTCTTTTGCAAGGATTCCATCTCTTCGATCATGGAATCCTTCTATATTTTTCCTTTTATTAAGTCAACTGCCTCCCTGATCAACTTGGGCTCATTATTAATGGAATTTAACATGAATGTGAAATGGAGATTAGGCAGACTATGCCTTTCGATTAGTTTTATTATACTTTCTTACCTCCTTACAACCGGGGTTGGCTGTTCCTCCTCTTCCTCTTAATCAATTGACTCATATTAATCATCTTCTTTGTTCCTCCATTCAAACCACACTGTCTCTGGATTATTCATGGTCTGAACAATCTCTTAAGGGTTAGACTTACTTAAGAACTCTTTGAAGAAAAAATATTGAGTGTACATTGTTTTCCTTTATGTAGGATCCCATATCTTATATGATTTCATTCCTTATTTCTATCCAATGAAAATACATATGAATTCCTTCTTGTCTAGATTTATCCTTTTTTCCTTTAGAACATGCACAAATGCATCACAACCAAATACTTTGAGATGTGAAACCGAATGCTTCTTACCCGACCATAACACATGTGGAGTCATGTCAACTAGCATCGATGAATGATATATATTCAATATATTTTTTTCAATCTTTATTTCCTCCACCCAGAATTCTTGTGCAAGCCCAACACCATTGAGCATGCTCCTTTCCTTTTCCATCAATTTTGTGTTCATTCTCTTAGTAACTCAAATTTTCCATGGGGTATATGGTGTGGTAGTTTTTCCTGCTATGCCACACTACTTTTATAACTAATCAAATTATTTTCCATAGAATTCACCACAATTGTCAGTTCTCGTTACCTTAATCTTCTTATCTGTTAATTTTTCTACAAGGGATTTAAACTCTTTGAATTTATCTAAAACCTCTTATATCTTCCTTAGGAAATATATCCATGTCTTCTTGGAGAAATCATCTATAAAGGATGCATAATACAAGGATCCACCAATTGAAGACACTAAAACAAGTCCAAACACATCACTATGAACCAATTCTAGAATCTCATTTGCCCTTCTTGAACAAGATGGGAACCTCACCTGACTATGTTTTCCATATATACAATGTTCCTAAAACTCAACCTCTAAATTACATTCACGAAATTCTATGACCATACCTTTTTTATTCATAACTCAAAGTCCTTTTTCTCCTATCTATCGCATCCTCTTGTGCAATAGCATGGTCAAGTAAACGCTATGATGATTTATATATTTCTTTTGAATCGAATCAGCCCAAGTTGAGTCAAGTAAAATTCAGGAAAAAATATGGTGTTGCATATAGTCGATTCGACACCACCTAGCAACTTGTATAAGGTTCCAATTTGAACTCCTTTCATTAAGACCATCCCACCTCTGGCCATCTTGCACGAATCCTTCTGAAATATAGTGTGAACTCTAGAATCATTGATATTACTGACATATATTTGGTTTCTTTCCAAACCGGGAATGTGTAGCACACCTCGAAGGATTATGCTCCACCCATCCTACATTATCAGTCAAAATCTTTCTTGTCTGACAATTTTGGTTGTCGAGTTGTCCCCCAAGAACCCTTCTCCTCCTTTATATCCTTTATATTTGCAACACCCTTCTTTATCTAGTGTCATATGATAGCATTTTCCTGATTTGATCAATTAAACATCTTGATCTTCTATGTATTGGTCGACACCAGGTACACGTAACCTCCCTTATCTGGAGTCATCTTTCTATGACTTGACTGCTTCTTGTCAGATATTGTACCAATTTCTATAACCTTCGAATTGCAATCCTTTTTGTAATGCCCAACTTTACCTCATTTCAATCATCTTCTTTTCAATACTAAATTTGGGATTTAGATCTACCCTTTGACTTGCACTTTCTACCAAAGAATTTTCATTTATCTTTGTCAACTAGAATACCTCTCACCACTAAAGTATCTTGGGTCGATCATTCCATGTTTTTTTTTACCATCTCTTCTGATAGTAGAGATGCAACCACATCTTCTAGTGCTAATGTGGTTGTAGTACTTCTTATAGTCACGACTAAGTTATCTCAAGAGTCTGGAAAATAACATAATAGGCTTACACATTTCTCCTCCTTAGTTATTTTAATATCCACAGAAGATAAATCACTTATAATGGTATTAAACGTATTTAAATTCTCAGTCACTGAACTGTCATCACTCATTCTCAAAAGATACAGTTTCTTTCTAAGAAACAACTTATTTACCATGGATTTCGACTGGTATAATATTCCCAACTTGTCCCATAGTTTCTTGGTTGAATCTTCACCTGAGACATTCAACAATACCGAATCTGCAAGAAAAAGTCAAATTGCACTCCTTTCTCTTCTCTTGAGTTTATCCCACACTCTTTCATTGAAATTCCTGTGAGCCTGCTACCTAGATAGACTATTGTCCATTATTCTCGATCTATAAAGATATCTTCAATTTTAAGATTCCAAAGCTCAAAATTCCCTCCATTGAATTTTTTGATCTCTATTCTCAAACTACTCACCATTGTTTAACACAATCTTGAGCACAATATTTAAATATTTCAGATTTATGACTCTTACTGAACCT
Source organism: Picea engelmannii (assembly GCA_009831015.1). Classification (NCBI taxonomy): domain Eukaryota; kingdom Viridiplantae; phylum Streptophyta; class Pinopsida; order Pinales; family Pinaceae; genus Picea; species Picea engelmannii. The sequence continues at coordinate 1,820,736 of ML778739.1, forward strand.
AAGGTTTATCTCAAATCCAAGATTGTTAAGCCAAGCTCACATACCACATGTTAGGAAATGACACACACTTACACACTAAACCTAGAAGAACAAAGGAACAAAAATATAATCAAGAAAGTAAATGACACAACAAGCACACAGTACACAAATATTTTACCCTAGAAACCCAAACTGGGAAAACCAACATTCCTTCAGCACTCTGCAGCTTATTGTCTTATTCATTCATAATAAAAGGTTACATGTCTAACCTTGGTCCAAACCTAATACAAAATCAACATCATACCCTCTTACTTAGATAAGAATGAACCTGTAGACAATTCAACTTACATCTAAATGACCAACAATCTCTAAATTATAGATTCTTTGTGATTAGCCATTCATCATCAAAAGATTGAAGATAATTTTTTACAACCTTACAAAACACATTCTTTATGGGATTTACAAAATGAAAAACACTAAAGAAATGGTGCCCAACAAAATGGTTACAGATCCATGTGGATCATTGGATACAAATCCTGTGAATCTAGGGATTTTGTTACAACCGACTACCAAGTCGGATTACCCATTGACTATGCGTCTCCCTTGATTCAATCTTCATTCGGTGTCCACACACCCACATGTTGACCTCTTATTGGTCAACCTCTTCGACTTGTTATTGATGTCTTTACCATGTTGAACCACCTCGACCTTCGACTTCGAATTTACTAGGTTGACTCACCTCGACCTTCGACTTGTTGTCGATCCACCTCAACTTCCTCTTCACCTGGTCGAACCACCTCGATCATCTACTTCATTTTTCAGTTGATCCACCTCAACTTTCACTTCAAAGAATATAACAACCCAACACGTGTTTCAATTATTTTCATAAATTCAAGTACTAATCTTGTAATAATTAATCTAACATCTCAGGAAATAAATTACATAATCTAAGATTTCAAAATCTTACAAGATATATTTTGATGAACTATTCTAGTGGAATATCCATGGAAGCTTACAAATCACATAGCCCTAGAAGAATTCTATTGTTAGAAACTTATAATATTGAGATATGCATAGAAAGAACCTCAATGTCCTTTGAAGGAAATGTTATAACCTCTGTTGGACATAGGCATGTAGAAACAAAAATTTCCTAGGAAAACATAACTTTCTAATACTAACTTACTCAATCAAAATGATCAAATGACATTAACATTGAGTCTCAACGAAACTCTAATTGATCATTTTATTCAATAATTCTCCTCTAGAATACGTGTATGCCTACTACAATTTCTAGAGAACATATAAGAGATGTGATATACCATCATGTGTTTTTTTTAAATGGAAGATATTAAGTTGAAAATATATTACAAGTTTGGAGACTACATATATTTGTGTCATACACCATTCTATTTATTTACTATTCACATCAACCATCACATATTTAATTGGTTCTATTGCAACACTTGTTTTTGCATGTGATGAAGACATCATCAAATATGAAATCACTATCCAATATGGTGATATTGAAAATGACATTGTAGTTTCTAAAGATTTCTGCTTTCAAATTTCATTCCAATTACCTACACTTCCTTATGAATATATTGCACCTCTCTTTAGAATTTGAATTTATTCCCATATTGTTAAAAAAATTGGAATGTGCACTTCCTTTTTATGATGGTCCAACTAAATGTAATCTATAATGAATTTTTCCTTCAAATAAATAAATAACTGGCATCAAAATCTCTAGTCATGTCACTCTTAAAAATTGATGTAATAAATAGATAAAGAGGTTTTTGCAGAACTCATTTATGTTTAATGGTGTTTGTTGAAATTGAAAGGATGATTAGAAAAAGGAATATTTTAAATTTTTATGCAATAAAATTTTCAACAAAAAAATCATTCATTTTCCAATTTGATTTAATATTTTTTTGTCTTTTTTTTGTTACTCCTAAGTTATTGATTTCCATTGTACATTAAAAATAATAACATCCATCCTAATTCTTTCCTTACTTCCAATGTAGGTACAAGGTGTGTTTAGAGAAAAAAAGAAGTATGCATCCACTTGAGATCATTTGTAGTAAATCTTGGTAACAAGATGTTACTATCTCCTCCCATTTTAAGTTCTTTATAGATGTTCTTGGTATTTTCTACAAAAATTACATGTTGAAATATGTATGGACAACTTCACAATTGTCTAAGTTTTTTTGTTCATGTTAACCACTGGACAATGACATTATAAAAGTGTGAAATATTTGAATTCGATGATCCAACTTGTGGATTAGTTTTTAGTTTCATTTTTTCCAACTTTGAAAAGAACAATTAAAAAATGAAAAAAAAAATTCAAATATACCTCTAAATTTATTTATATTATATAACTATCTATAAAATAGTACAATCTTTTCAAAAAATATTGACTATGTGTTATATTTATTCTATATATTGGTTTACTTATATTTTATAATGAGATTTTTTAGTGTATCCCTGTATTCTAATGACTCCATTCAACTAAGACTTGTGTTTATTTGTGCATAACATGTTATATACATATTCCTAGTGCTAATATTTTCATGTTGACATTTTCTTTATAATAATATTTCATATTTATCTAACTCTCCAAATCTTTTTTTGTTCTTGGTTTATTTTTTGTTTCATTATATCTACCTACAACATTTGTGAAATAATTTTTATGTAATTTTCAAAATATAATTTCTTATTTTTCTTGTTTCTTAAATTTTTTATAAGAATTTTGATATAATTTTTCAAACATAATTTTTTATTTTTAACATTTTTTTAATTTATTATTTTTCCATATATGTTTCTTGTTTCTTGAATTTGAGTATGTTCACCTGGCTATGTGTATGTAAGATCTCTTTAGATACCATATTGACATCTACAATTTTAATCTTGCACATAACTTCCCATGTTCACTTAATATTATATTTTGATTAGGATTACTAGCTTGAATCTCTTTGTAACCATTTTGAAGAATATAATATAAAGGGTATTAAGAAATAGTATGGGCCCATTGTCATCATATAAGCCCGAATCGTTTTTAGCAATAGAATAATAATTAGAACCTTAATAACTTATTTATATGTTCTTCAATTTTTTTTAATGGTAGTCATCTTGGTTGAAAATACTATTTATTTTACAAAATAGAATGTTATTGTTATTCCTTTATGTGGTGTTCAATTCAGGTTGGTTATTTTCCTGGTTATAAAATGTTATTTTTCTTTATGCCAATGATTCGGTAATAAAATCTAAAAATTGGATTGTCTCCATTTTATAAATTTATCTAATTTCAATTAGTATAATTTGTAAGAAAATATTTGATTAAAATGGAATTGATAATAATTTGATTGGTATATATACCTTATTTTACTTCGAATTTGAATTTATGACTTTTCAAGAAGAAAGACATGTTCTTAATTATTAAATCCAGATTGTGTAAATTTTTAATATATACACACATTATTAAAGTTTTATTTTTACATATTTCTATTTTTACATAATTTTGTTTTATTATGAAACCAAGTTATTGAATTTAAATTTATTCTTTCCATTAAAGTCGATCTTTATTATTTTTCAACTTTTGAAATTATTTTATTTCAATGTAGTAATTCAAATAAACTTGAAGGTTATTATTTTTCAAAGTTTATAATGAATAAACTTTTAGTCTAGAATATGATATATTTTTAAATTCAAATGGCCTTCATTATTTTCGTTTCCATAAAGCAAAGTGAACAATTATTTTTTAATCCATTTTCATACGGCAAAGTCAACAATTATTTTTTAATTCATTCCCATACGGCTAAGTCAACAATTTTTAATTCTTACTCTACGCTGTGTGCTTCACCATTTAAGGCTATATAGCGGCCCGTCTTGTTCGAATGGAGAGCGTTTGAAAAATGTCAAGTAGAAAATATTCCGTGAAAAAATGCGATGGAGTGATCCGCTTAAATGGTCATCATTGATCATGATTCATGAGAGGAATCAAGTTTTAGGGATTTGAAAGCCTGGACCTTGCCGACATGCCCACAAGGAGAACTCAAAGCCTATACATGTCCAAAAAAATCCTTCAAAAAAATCTCATCACCCACATGGAATTCTTCTTCCTGCCGAGAACGGCAAGGGTGGGAAAGGTGGACGCCACCAAAGTGTATTAGGCTTCATCTTGGCCGGAATCAATCATGTTTCCTTTCATATTTATTAGAGAATTACCTAAATTTAGCATTGCCCAAGGGCGGCGAGGGACGAGATAAAGGGGTCAATTTTTGTATTTGTTTGTATTACTTGTATTAGGTACACTGTATTACGATATAGATATGTACAATGTAATTGATTTGTTGACAAAAGCTTGATAGGGGTCAGAAATAGATCGTTTTAAAGTTGTGCGGCCCTTGAAGACGAGACGTTTTGGGCCAGCAAGGAGTTTTACGCCTGGCCAGCAAGGCGTTTTGGGCCAGCAAGGCGTTTTAAGCCTGGCCAGAGTTGACAATATGGACGTAATGGAAAATCTATGAGTATTTTAAGTTGTCACGCATGGTGTGTGGATCGATCCTATTTTAAGTTGTTTTGAATGAAGATAGACTTCATTGGATTCTATGTTACGGGAACATTGTGTGCCTCATAAAGGTTTTGGCTAGCTCAGAAAATGAAAGGTCATAAAATGAAAGGTGGTCATAAATTTAAAAGTCAAACCTGAGTTTACTCAAACTCGTAAATTGGTAAATATTAAATGGTTATTCTCTCCACTGAGACATGGCAATCAACTAGCCACCATAGTAAATTTTAAATATGATCAAGTAAAAAAACAAACATATAAACTCATGTCTTTATAATAGTGAGGAAGTTAGTGGTTGAAATCACAACCATTGATTTATTGGGATGACTAAGTATATTCCATCAATATTTAATCTTTTACATACAAAACTAATTAAGCACTAAAAACCTATTAAATGTGACCATTGTCAATAGGCGTAATTATCAACATTCAAAGTAGAATAATCTTTTTTGCAAATTAAGAGAATAATGTCAATTGAAGGTGGGAATAAGGTTTTTTCTAAGAATTTCAAACACTTACTATTCTCTTGTGTGCAATATTATATCATATGACCAACAAAACACTTCCTTGTTTTTCTACCCAATGAACCATATTTTTATAATTTGCATAGTCTTTAATTGATGCTAATCAATATTAGGAGTATATATTAGATAGTCATTCATTTTCTAGTTTATGCATATACAATATTGGAATATCTAATCTTAAACCCTCGGTTTGATGATGTAGTGACCATTAATTAAGTTAGTTAATTCGCTCAATAACTATCTCTCCTAAGAACCCAGATGTACACCTCAATTATCTCAAGTGTCTATATACTCATTTTTGAAAGCAATGATGGTCTACAAACCCACAAAACTTGATGATGCTTTTGTTCAATAACAATACCTAGAGAACATATAACATAAGAAAGGACATCCAAGTGGTTCCAATAGAAATACCAAGAATATGATTCCAAGGAGGGACAGAACAAGTGGAAAGGAAAAGACCAAAAGATTTCAACCATTGCAGTACAAGAATCCAAACATCACTATAACCATTGCAATATTGATGGTCAAACCAAAGACACGTGTCCAAAGCTACATGTAGAGTTGAATCTAAAGAATTGTAAAAATGATTCAAAGAAGAAGAACCTACTAGGAAAGGATTCTCTAAACTAGGTAGAGAGAAGCCCAATCATGGATGAGAATATTGTATGCACTTCATTGCAAAAGGAGGTGACTCTTAGTATCCTTCAACACACATAATAGATGGAGATGACTAAACTCTTTTGTATTAATATCTAGGTTAGAAATACCATGGTAGATCCTCTATTCAATTCCAGGTCAAGAATGACCTCATATAAGATGACTTAGTTAGCAGGATTTGGTTAGAGGTTCTTGATCATAGAAACCCATATCTATTAGGATGGGTGAATAAGCATGTAAAGATAAAAGTAACCAAACAATGTGAGATCAAGTTTTCGATAAGAATGTAAATTTTATTGATGATGTGGAGGTAAATGTGCTACCCCTTGATGTGTGTGGTATATTATTTGGAATCCCCTACATGTATATGAGGTATGGGATATCTATGAGGAGAGAAAACTAGTACCACCACATCAAGGATGGGAAGTGTTACATCATCGATTTACACAAAGGAAAGTAAAATATATTTCTAGTAAGTGCTAACCAATCCAAAAAGTTGATCAATTCTATTAAGAAGTATGTATTACTTTTCTTAAGAGAGAATCAACCAAGGGAGGAATCACTAGGAGTAAATGCATCCCTGGAGGGATGTACCAAAGTAAAAAAAACAATAGTTGGAGTTGTTGTAAGAATACAAAGGAATATTCTAGGATCCTAAAGGGATTCCACCTAAGAAGGAAGTGGAGCACCTATCCATTACCAAAAAAAGGGGTTGTACAGACAATCTATTTTGGAAGAAAACAAAGTGAAGAGATAGTTGTAGCAACTAATGGATAAATAATTAACTCAACCAAGAACTTCACCTTGTAGGTTAACTATCATCATAGTACCCAAGAAAAGATGGGACTTGGTGAGTGTGTATAGACTACAAGTATTTGAACAAGATATCCTCTTCCTAGGATTGATGATTTGTACAAATTGCAATGTGCCAAATGCTTCACCAAGTTCAATGTCTAATGATGATACCATAAGGTATGCCTTAAATAAAAATACACCAGGAAGAATTCCTTAAAGAAAAGGAAAGGTTTGTATGAATGGTTGGTCATTCCTTTTGATTTAACTAATGCATTGGCTACATTTATGTTATTGATGAATGATGTTTTTCGTCCCTACTAAGATTAATTTGTAATAATGTATTTGGATGACATATTTGTTTATAGATATAGTTTGGAAGAGAACATCCCACATGTCATGCACGTACTAGAAACTATGAAAAATCACCAATTAATGGATAACCTCAAGAAAAGAAATGTGAGTTTTCTCAGCAATCATTGTTGTATTTGTGGTAAGTGGTCGGTGGAGAAAAAATAAAGATAGGTCCCTTAAATATGGAGGTCATCATCAAATGGTTAGTTCCAATTAATGTCACCAAACTTAGGATATTTTTCGTGGCATCAATGTACCGAAGGAATTTCATAGCATCCTTTTCAATAGCAGTTGTGCCATTGCATTCCATAACAATCAGTGGTAAGAGTTTTTAGAGGGAAAATAATTAGTAGAAATATTTAGTTGAGCTAAAACAAAAGATCAGAATTGATGGTTCTTACATTTCCTAACCAGTAGAAGACTTTCAAAGTGGAGAGGGATGCAATTAGTAATTCTATGGGAGAAATTTTTGTGCAAGGAGGTAGGATGATATGCTATAATGTAGAAATGTTTCATGGGGTATTTTTGAACTACCCTACATATGATGAGGAACATTATTCCCTAGTTCAATATGTTAATAAGTGGAAGTACTATTTGATGGGAAATGAAACAATTATCCACATTGATCACCAACCACTATAGTATTTGCAAGCCTAGAGTAAGCTTCAAGAAACCAGACATTACAAATGGATGGAGATTTTGCAACAATTTAATCTAGCCCTCAAATAAAAAAAGGGAAGCACTAATAATTTGGAATACATGATTTGAAGGCCATCTACATCCAATATGACATCTTTTGGAACTATTATGCACATGGAACATTTTACACATGTTGCATAAAAATAGGAATACACATAATACATCGACTTTAAAGAGATGTTTCAACAACTACACGAAAATTTTTGTGCAAAAGAAGGTGATGGTAAGGATGACTACAATATCTAGAACATGTTACTCTACAACATAGATAATATTTTTTTTAGAGGATCACACCTCCAAGGTTTCAAGACATTTTGGTTTTAGGAAGAGAATTTCCAACTAACAAAGGTATTTGTATTGGTCCATAACGAAAAGATATGTGGCCCTATTTACTATAGGATGCATGCTTTGTTGTACCAACAAGACCAATAATAGGAAGCAAGGTCGATATCATCCCTTGTACCCCTTGGACATTGGGCAATAATTTCCATAGATTTTGTGGGTGGTTTTCCAAAAAAGAGGAAAGGACATCACTATTTGTTTGTGGTGTTTGAAAATTTCAATAAGATGTTCTTGACTAAGCCTTGTAAAAAGACCATCAAACGATAAGAACTATAAAACATGTTATTTGAACAAGATTGGGTGTAATTTTAGATAGAAATGAGCATTATATCAGATAGGATACTAGATTTCGTAGAGCCTTTTATACTACACGTTGGGAAAATATGGACACCAAGTTGAAGAGATATACAAAATTCCATACAGAAACATATTGGTAGAAAAAAGAAGTTAATAGGAATTTTCTTCAACCTTTGAGGGGTTACAATCAGAGGAATCTAAGGATATAGGATGAAACTGTAATATACATTCAACACTCTTATAATATAGAAGTCCATACTTCTACTTTCATGTCCCAATTTTAAACTTTGTTTGGGTATTTTATTTCTTTGACCTTGGATATTGTCTATGTATAGAAAGGAGGAGTGAGGGAATACATGAGAGGAGAATAATTGAGAGAAAATAAGTTTTTTGAAAATATTATAAGACACATTTGCAATTACAAGAGACATTGAAGAAGTTTTAGGAAAGGTAGAAGGTTTGACATGATCAACATAGAACTGAAAAGTAATTCAAAGTGGGGGACAAAGCTTGATTATAGTTGAGAACAATGTCCTAGTAAGAAGTTCAAGGCTCTTCGGTATGGCTCTTTTAAGGTATTGAATAAGGTGGATGATAATGCCTATATAATTATTCTACCCCCATATATGCACATTACTCATTAGTAAATGCGGTAAATATAAAACTCTACGAGCCTTCCATGTTTGATCAACACTAAGGAGCAAGTCCTACCTAACATAGAGAAATTACAACCAGAATCTTAGGAATATTTGGAAGAAGATACATTTTTAAAAAATAAGTCCATAACTACCGTACAAGGGAAGTATCACCTTTGGAATATTGTGTTTAAAAGACAACTTACAAGAAAGGAAAAATGTTCCTCTTGGGAGAAGGTAGAGGAAAATCTTCCTTGACTCATTTAGTAAAATATTTTGGGGACCAAAAGCCTCCCAAAATGGGGAGTTATGATCCTAATTGGATCATTAAATATTTTTTCTTCTATGTTGGTACTCTCTAGGTAGAAAAATTGGTGTAATTGGCTTGCAAGGAAAATTTTAGTGGTAAGACGACGCAAAACAATTTGGGGTCTTGAGCCTTCCTGGGCCATTTTAAATAATGAAAGAAATTTTTTTTGGGACCAACCATTTGCAAGCATAGATACCATCCCCTTTTATGTTATTATACACATCAAGATCTTTCCATTGGTGCAAAAATAACCTTAATCATAGCTCGTATGCTGAAGTTATGCCTCTCTCAAGTTGACCACCATGATATTGAGTGGATGAAACAAAAGCACCCATTCCTCACACATTTGGGACTATCAACATGCATAATTTCAAGAAGACTCTATAAGGTCCAAAACCTTATCACTAATTGAGAGTTGGATATGTTAAATATGAGGGTGGTAGGAGGAGAATGGGTTGCATTCTTTAGCATTGTACTTGTTCCATAGCTAAAAAGAGCATTTAGGAGTGGTATTTTGATATACTAATAGAGGAGGTAGGAGATTTTGTAGCATTATTTCAGGCCACGTTGTCAAAGGAAACTCCATAGTGAGTGCCCCTTTCTTTTTACTTGTTTTTCATAACTAAATAAAAGAGACCAAAGCATACACCTCAACTTATCGGTGAGTTTTCTCTGAGAGCAGGTTTCATATGATATATCTTGTGAGTATTTTTGTTGATGATATGATTATTTGACTCTTCTTTCATTATCAAATTTCAATTATTTTCACAAATTCAAGCACTAATCTAATAATAATTATTATGGGATATAAGGAAATATATTGCATAGTCTAAGATTTCAAAATACTACTAGATATTTTCTATCAAACTATTTTAGTTGAATATCCATGGAATTTTACACGTCACATATCCCTAGACAAAATATATTTTTATAAGCCTCCAATATTAATATATGAAAAAGAATAACTTCAACATCCTTTAAAGGAAATGTTCTAACCATTTTTGGACATATGCATAGAGAAAAACAAATTTCCTAAGAAAACACAACTTTTCCATAATAACATACTCAATCAAAATTACCATATGGAAATAACATTGACATTGAGTGTAAACAAAGCTGTAATTTCTCACTTTGTTCAACATTTCTCCTCTTGAATAAGTCTATGCATAGTATACTTTGTAGAGAAATATAAGAGATGTGTACCATCTTGTCTTTTTGTTAAATGGAATATATTTAATTGAAAATATCGTAAAGGTTTGGAGGCCACATATATTTATGACATGAACTACTCTTTAGTGACTATTGACATCAACCATCACACATTTTATTGGTTTTAATGAAACAAATATCGTTGCATGCTATCGAGACAACATCAAATATGAAATCATTATTGACTATTGACATCAACCATCACACATTTTATTGGTTCTCTTGGAAAAATTATTGTTGCATGCTATAAAGACAACATGAAATATGAAATCACTATCCAATATGGTGATATTCAAAATGGCAATGCGATTTGCAAATATTTCTCCTTCCAAATTTGTTTCCAATTTCCTTCACTTCTTTCTAAAAATGTTTCACCTCCCTTTTTCAGGGTTTATATAATTTGAACTTATGGCCATCTTGTGAACAAAAACCGAAATGTGCACTTCTATTTCGTGATGATCTAACTAACTCAAAGCTATAAGGAACTTTCCCCTTTATATAATTTGAACTTATGGGCATATTGTTAGCAAAAACAAGAATGTGCATTTCCTTTCGCTGATGGTCTAGCTAACTCAAAGCTATAATAAAGTTTCTCTCCAAATAAACAAATAATTAGCATCAAAATATCCAACCATGTAACTTTTAAAATTTGAAGTAATAAAATGATCAAGAGTTTGTTTGAGAATTAATTTCTCTTCAATGGTGGTGATTTTTTATGCAATCAAATGTCTAACAAAAATTTCACTTATTTTACAATTTAATTCAATTGTTTTTTTTCCTTTCGTTTTTGTTCCCAAGTTATTGAATTACAATGTCCGCCATACCATAGAAAAAATAATAACATCCATCCCAATTCCTTAATTACTTCCCATGTAGGTACAAGGTGTTTTTAGATCCAAAAAGAAAAGCATGCATCAATTTGAGATCATTTGTAGTAAATCTTGGTAGCAAGATGTTACTATCTCCTCCCATTTTAAGGGTTGCAAAGAGAGCACACCAAAAATCTATTAAAAATTTGTGTAATACATTTTAGACAAAGAATACACAATATGAGAATGCATACTCTGAAAGCGATGCTTGATGCATTTTTTATAAATGTTCTTGCTATTTCCTACAAAACTTACAAGTTAAAACTTTCATGGACAACTTCACAATTATGCAAGTTTTCTTGTTCACACTAACCACTAGCAAATGCTATTACAAAAGTGAAACATTTTAATTTGATGATCTAACTTATGGATTAGTTTTTACCTTGGATTTTTCCAACTTTGAAAACAACATGTAAGAACTAGAAAAAAAAAATCAAACATGCCTTTGGATGTACTAGTATTATATAACTATTTGTAAAATTTTGCATACCACACAAATAAATACCTACTATGTGTTCTATTTATTCGATACATTGGTTTACTTATGTGATTGGTTTACTTATGTGATATAATGAGCCTTTTTTTAGTGTATCATTGCATCACATATTTGTGTTTTAATAATTCCATTGAACTAAGAGTTATTTTTGTTTGTGCATCACATGACATATAATACATATGCCTAATGTTAATATTTTCATGTTGATATCTATTTTATAAGAATATTTTATACTTATCTAATTAATTGTTAAAATTGTTTAAATAGATTTATTTTTTGGTTTAATTTACCTTTCATCATATTTACAACATTAATAATCACATTAATAAGAGATTATGATATCAATTTCAAAACACAATTTGTTACTTTTAACATAAATTAACATTTTCATGGCTTATGATGTGTTGTTATTATTTTAATCTATGTGTATGTATTATTGAAAAATAAATATTTTTGTTCTTTTAAACATAATTCATATTAATATAAACATGTGTGTTGAATTTGTGTATGTACATATTTTTCAAAGTCACATTGATATGGGATTTTCCATCTCTCCTCTAAATATCCTTTTCTTCACCCTTGTAATTTTTTCCTTTTCGTCACCCTTGTACTTTTTTTCTTAGGTTATAGATATCTTATTCCTTTATAGTTCAATAATGTATTAGCATAGCATATACAAATCCTACATGGATCCATGTCATACTGTTTCAAAACAGCATCTATGTGGGTCTAAGCAAGGTGGTCAAACAAATCACTTAACCTTTTCCATAATCGTAAATATATACAAATTTTACATGTACCCTCACTTTGGTTTGGCATAGGTTTCTAGGAACAAACGATGCTAATGTATATTAAAAAATATGATCACGTGATCTATTTTTAAAGGAAATCAAACATTGAAAAACCTTGTCTAGTAATTTCCATTTTACTTTTTAATAGGAAAAATTATATATAATTTTATAAGCATTATTTTCTTCTTTCCCTCCATGTATGATCTTTTTAAGTAGCATTCTCTCATCTATTATTTTTGTAATATCCCGTTCTAACACATGCAGCGAACTTATTCCTTGAGGATACTTGTTTGCAAGTGATCCAGATTATTATGCTATTAAAACTTTTGATTTTGATTACGAGGCGTTATGGGTTGATGACATGTTGTTTTATTGCATTGACATAGACATGTGCTATTGATTCAGTTTTACGGAGTGTGTAGGATTTTGGACCTCGGTGATGCAGAGGCATCAATCGAACCCCTTGGACTCTGGATCGAGTCAGGGAGTGTACCATTGGGGTTTGATTGTATTACTATGGTATTAATTCATCTGATTAGATGATATGATATGGATATATTATGACATGATTTGTTGATGATGCAGGCTGACAATAGCTTGCCAACCAGACTCACGTGTGGAGTAAAGGGGTTACGCACGACTACCAGAGTGTAGGAGCCGAATAAATTAAACAACCAATTATTTTATACTTAGTAGTAAAATTAAATAATTTCTATAATTTAGCTCATTCGTATGCAAATTCATCCATAATAATAAAATTTTATAAGAGATTAATCAACAATGCATAATTTTAAATAATACCTGAACCTGATGTTATTAACCTCTGTTTGTGTGTCGCTTGCCTCCTTCCCGCTTCTGCAAAACACTGCCCAAAACCGTTTCGTTCCTCTCTGCCAACTAGGTAACTCCCTAGCTCCAGGATATCAACGGATATCCTAGCCTCCGTGCCCAAAACCCCCAGTAACTCCGGTGCACTAATAAAATCCTACTCCATAACTTCACCTCTCTCCGCAAATCTAGAGCTCCCAAAATTCATCCCCCAACCTCCCGTGGAATCCTCCCCTCCAACTCCTTCCCTTCCTTATCCCTCCTTCACTGACTTCCCGCCTCTTTTACTCCCTACCTAACTCATTTATTACCTTCTTATCCCTTCCCATTAATGCCCCTTATCCCCTTAATTTAATATCTTATCCCTTGTAGTTAATATGTTATCCCGTATTGGGTACGTAAATTAATTTAATAATATAATTAATTATCCTTATTTTATTTATTTACCTTATTAATTAATGAATTAATTAATACTTAAATTAATCATTAACAATCATGAATAACTAATTAATAATAATTAATTAGTAAATGTTATTTTAAGAAATAATTAAGGTTTAGCTAATCTTTTAGGACAATTATATTATTAAATTAATTATAATTAATTATCGTATACACCTATTTAAGCAGGGTCGTTACATACACCCACCCTTCATGAAATTTCGTCTCGAAGTTAAGGTATCTTATGGTACAAAGGACAAGAAACATGGTTCACACATTCATAACAAGTAACCGACATTATTAGTAAGTAAGTCAAGAAAACTCATACATACTAGTGTATATGTACAAGAATTGCATGTGTAGCTAGTGCATACAATTCTCATGCATGTACTAATAATCAAACTCTCATCCTTTAGTATTTTGTGTACGCATCCAATCCAGGCAGCAAGACTAGTCTTTTATAAAAGATAACAAAACAATCAATTGTTTGAGAAATCCTTTAATTACTATTACCCGGTTCAACAATTTTATTTTAAACAACTTTGGTTTAGTTACATAATAATGAATATTCATTTATTTATTTTTTTGAAGAAAAAACATTAACTTCCACCACAAGCCAGATCTCCATACCTTCTCAACTATTACTACTCATCCTTCCTCCCTAACCTACTTCCATCTCCATTCCTATACTTCCTCTGCTAGACTATCTTGGAGCGTCAACTATATTGACCTAACTCCAAATATAACCCGTAAGTGGAAGTGTTGCTATCTCGACCAAGATTCTCTAGCAGGCATCTGATAGTCATTATCACATGTCTTGGGGAGTGTGAACTAACACCATCCTCCCATGACTTCAGGCTTCAGAGGATACACGGTGGGAAATGCCTCCACCCCTCCTAATCATAACTAGGGTCCACTGTTAGAAAAACAAGACCGCGGAGCAATAAAATAAAACAAATGCAGAAACAAAACACAGAAGACATACAATACAAGAGAGACACAAATTTATGTGGTTCACCCAGTGTGGGCTACGTCCACTAGAGAAATTGCCAGGTCCTGCCTTTATTATTATCCAGTAAATGAAGGGATACAACCTACAGCAAAACCCGCTGTAACTTCCTCTTCTTTCTCTCATAGCCTCCTCTCTCAGAATACAATATTCACCATCAATCATAGCCGCGATACATTTCCCTCATAAAAGAGGGTTGCCTTCTAGGGAAAAAAACCCTAACATAATCTCTACCGTTAGATTTGCGACATTATAATGAACGGCCCATATTTACAATGAAATTACAATATACTTTTAAGAGGCAATTTTTTCTTCGGGGGATTCGCCCCCAAACCGTCGCTGGGGCCCACTTGCCCCCAAACCCCCCAGTCGGGGGGATGGACCCCCCGGACCCTGTAGAGGGGGTAACCCCCCTCTGCACTCCCCCGCGTGGAAGAGTGTACATACTTCTGGGGTGTAAATACTTCATGGGGTATAAACACGGCTAAAAGTAGGGACCTCTGAATCAGGAAGATAATCAGGCTCCACAACCAACAATCTCCCACTTGGAGACTGATCTCAACAACTCCACCGCTATTGTATATGCTGGACTCTGAACCTTCTTGGACCTGGAAAATTTCTCATCTTCATCTTCATTCTTGAAGACCAACTGAAACTGAGCAAGAACTCAGTTTCTCCTTGGTTACTCCCTTTGTTAACATGTTTGCAGGATTTTGGCTAGTGTATATCTTTTCCAGCTTCAATTGTCCATCTTCCAAGGCAGATCGTATGAAGTGGTACCTCAACTGTATATGCTTAGTCTTCGAATGGAAGGCTGAGTTCTTTGCAAGGTGAATGGTACTTTGACTGTCACAATACAACTTGTTGTTCTCCTGCTGCTTTACCAATTCCTCCATAAACCTTTGTAACCAAATCGTCTCTTTACTAGCCTTTGTAGCAACAACATACTCTGCCTCTGTTGTTGAAAGTGCAACAACATTTTGCAGTTTTGAAATCCAACATATTGTTGTTCCACCTATAGTAAAAACATACACAGTGGTGCTTCTCCTGCTGTCTTTATCACCTTCCATATCTGAATCAACATATCCCTGTAGAACAGTGTCTGAACCTCCAAAACATAATGCATGTGTAGTAGTACCTCTCAAATACCTGAGAATCCACTTTACTGCCTCCCAATGTTGTTTACCTGGATTGTTCATATACCTGCTCACAACTCC